>VYXH01009593.1:0-12397 GCA_013397275.1 Burhinus bistriatus
CCCAATTAGCATCATGAATTTGAGCAAGATATTTCTCCACCCAGGACCTCAACATGCTACATGCCTTACTTCAGCATGCTGTACGTCTCCCGGCCAGGCAAGTGCTTACTAAGCCCCTTTCAGACAGGCTTAGCTATTTGTCTCATTGCTGCACAATGTTTTAAGCAGAGCTAGGAACAAAGTTAAGAAGCCTTGGCTGCCAGATCCTGTTTCTCTAACTGTTAAATCCAGCCACAACATAGCACTCCAACTATATTCAGCCAGTACGTGCAAAGCAGCTCAGGAGGTATTTTTATCCCCCTCCCTCCCAACTTCTCAAGTGCACAAAGATGAGTTAATATGTGTGAGTGCGCTGAAGAGATGCCAGTACTTAAAAACACAACAACCACAAAGAACAAAAACACCAACCAAAAGGAGATGATCAAATTATAGAGGAAGAGAATCAGTAACTCCCAGTCCTTCAATGAAAATGAGTGATATGAGGACTGGAATAAACACACCTTGGATCTGGCTCCACCCAGAGAGGACCTGGGCGTCTGTGATTACCTTTTCTTTTGAAGACAGTGTTGGATGAACAAATTTCCTGTACAGGAGGCTGGAGCCTTTTGTGTATGGAGACAGCAGCCAAGCTACAAAAGCTATTTTGAGTTCATAGTAGAATGGAAACCTAGAAGAAAAAGAGCTGTTAATGTCTGCTCCCAATTTAACTACTGCCCTTAATTAGAGATGCTCAGCACAGGAAGGGACTGGCCAGTCTAGCTTAGGGCAGTTTTTGCTTACCAAAGAATCCAAAGACCTAAACACATTCATACACCTTTGCACACATCTCAGCTGGGCATGTGGGTAAATCTTTACTCAGGTAGCAGGGCCATTATTTAATGGTCTAGAAGAGACTCTGCTGTGTGATAATAGGAGCTTTCTACATGCAAAGAGCACAGATGCTGCCTTCATAGCATCCACAGTCATTATGAGGGAGTAAAGAGCAAACCAGCATATCAGTATTTCATTGATATATTTATGCACCTTTCATCCTTCTGCCTTTCTGTTTTTAAGATAACACTTATCTGACTGAAACTGACATACAAGAACCTTTGTTGTCCAAGCAACACGCAACATAAAGGTGCAGATCTACACTTTGGCTTTCAGGTAGCACTGCAAATAACTAACAACAGGACATGCTTTGGCTGTAACAAAAAGCCAAGGACTTCTTGAGATTAAATTATCCAGACTCTTTTCTGGAGGACAAAGCCTAGAACTCAAGGCTGGCCAGCTAGCAGCATCCTCATGCAGGCAGGCATGTTGCTGCCAGCAGCGTGACAAACCAATGCTACCCTTTGTAGGCAAAGGCAAGTGAGAGCAGCACAGAGACCCTGTGATGGCTGTGCATCAGCCCAGCTGGACCCAGACAGACTCCTGCTGTGCTAGCACAGCAGTGTCACCGAGCCAGCTGGGCCATACAGCATCCAGATCTGATCCGATGGCCTCTGTGATGCTTTACTCTGAGCATGGATTTGCCAGGTTGGTCTTCCTCCTCCTCACTGAGGATCTCTACAGCATACTTGTTTTCACAGGATGGACAAGCCCTCTGTCATTCCTCCCAAGAGACCCACATAATACATCCTCCAAAAAAATAAAGCTCCAGATGAACACAGTGGAAGTAGATCTGTATGCAAATTAGATAGAGACAATAACGTCTTTTATCTCCTTTTCAACAGATTTGACATGTTGCCAAGTACCCCCAGTTCCCTTTGTCTAGGGGACTCACTACAGGCATGCAGTGCCAAGCAGGAACAGGCTGTAGGTGAGGGCCATGCACTGCTGTTAAATTTTCATCCCGAAGTCTGCTGATCTCACTAGTTTCCACTAGAAAGGCCTTACTTACAAAGGGCAACCAAGCAACAAACACTTCCAAACTTGGGCATCCAAATTGAAGGAACAGAATCTAATAATTGGGCATTTACATGCTCTCATCCTGACAGAAGTCACCAGGAATCCTTTCATTGGCCCCAGAGAGCTCACATCAGTATGGACTGTCACTGTCCTCCATCAAACCATAAACCCAGCCTAACCAGGAACGGGCCTGGCAGAAATTCCCAGGAACAACCACGCACACAGCAACCTACAAACAACGTCCTGTGCTGCAGGGGTTTCTGCCTGATCCCTAGAGTCTGTGTATTTACTGTACAACACAGCTAGGTAAGTCTAGAACTATGCCTGCAGCTAAGGCTTCTGCTGTTTACGTGATGATCTCTGCAAGCATCCAACTTGGCAATCAGCTGCGCCTCTCTCTGACAGGCAGGGGACTGAGACTCCTGTAACGATTTCTCACTAATGAGATATCACTGAGCAGATATCCATCTTCCTTCTTGCTTCTCCTATGATAGCACTGAGAAAGAAAACATGTCTCCTCCAGACAAAACACCTCTATGAACCTGAAAGCTGCTAATCCTGTGTTCAGGAGGCAGTGCACCTTTGCACCCCTTTTTTCCCCCTTGTAAACATTTCCATTTTCTTTCTATCTCATGCCAAAGACCCTCTCCCATCTGGTGCTCACCAGCAAAGAAAGATATCCGTGAATGTCTCTGCTGTTGTGAAGAGCGCAAATATGATCCAGTACATCATCCATTTGACCTGGTAAACAAAAACAGTAGCCAGTTTGTTTTTCCGCAAGAGCCTCAAACTCTCTCTCACAGGCACAAGTGCACAGAATAACTCTCATAGAAAAAAAGGTTGTTCCCCCCACCCCACCCTGTGTATTTAACAATTACTAAGGACTTGAAGATGCCAGAGATACCCCCACCTCAGCACATAACACAGGTCAGATTTCCACACAAGTCCTTGGGAAGGAAGGTTGTGGCCTTTAGGACTTGTCTCATAAGAAGAGCAGCCTGACTCTGTCCCTACAGAAGAAGCTCCACTGGCCAGTGGAGGACCACAGCCTTATCCAGGGCATTAAAAAAATCCCACTTGGCTCACCTTAATAGCAAAGGCTAATACTAGAGTGTGGGCCAAACTGCAATTAAGACAAAACGTAATTACTTATATAATATCTACAGGCAGGGGAAACTAGTCAGGGAGAGATAAAGAGGTAACTGCCCATCCCATGATCCAGGGCTCAGAAGCACAATCTTATTGCATTAGTGGTGCCTTCTCACATCCACACCCTGAGCCTATTGCAGTGACAAGGGCAAGTGCACCAGCTTAAATCCCTTCCCTGGGGCTTAGGTGAGAGCATTTTACCTCACACCGGTAATGAAAGCATGTGCTGTGCTGTTATGGTGTTCAACTATGGTAACTCCACTGTGGCGTGGACTGCTTGGTGGGTGATTTATGGATAGTCTCTTTTGTGGCGATAGTGACAGACACAGAAAGAGTCTTTGGGGACCATGACTTGGTCAGGGAAACTGTAGTATCTCGAGTAATTCAGGAATCTGGGGATTTTTGTCACTGAGCGCTAAATGGCATTTAAAAGCACAGCTAAACTACTCTGATGTATGCAGTATTGGTGGTTCTTGGGCTGGAAAGAAACAACATATTTGTCATATGCTATCAGCACTTCCAGTGATTTTTATCAAATGATGTGGTGCTCCTCTTCTGTGGCACTGTCACCACAGAGATGATGTAAGGAATAATTTCCAAGTATTGGAGATGAGAAAGAAACCTTTTATTCTCCCTCAATATTTTTTTTCCATTATGAAATTGTAAAACAAAGTTTAAACAGCTTTAAGAATCTGTCTCTCCAAAGAAAAAGAGATGGTAAGACAAAAGTTGTTAATTTACCTGAAAATTGTTGTCTAATTAGCTATATTTGAAAATGGAGATCCCTATGCAGCTTTGCTGGAATGTCAGAAAGGTTTAAGGAAGTAAAAACCATGAAAATCCATGAATTAGAGAACTGGACCGTGTTACCTAAGGCTGGGATAATTGCAATAGAATAAGGGAAGGCTGGAAATAAGGCAGTACAAGAGGGATACCTACCCCCAGGTGCTGCTCTGGAGGAGGATGGAGGTGGCAATAAATCAGGATCTCACCAGGCTTCCTCCATCTTCTCCCCAGTGCAATGGGGACAGTACCTGTAGTCTCTCTCCATCTCCCTGCAGGTACTGAAATTATTCCCTGAGCACCTGCCACTCTGCTGGGATTTATATGTGTATTTATATTTAGTGTTACAGCTGTAGAATGGTACTGTCAAATGCCTGACAGTATTGTCTTCCCAGGGCAGCTTCTGCCAGACTTTTTACATAATTGTGACCCCCTCAAAACCTGACTGCCAGCACAGTTCTGTCAGTTAGACATTACTGCCAGCAAAACTTTTAAACACAAACCAAGACCTGGTGCAGATGGGCTTGAATCAGCCTAAACCACCATTTATGAAAATGACTATTACCAAGTAAAGTAAAAATAAATTATAGTGATATAAGTTTTGACTAGTACATGAAGAGTTTGTACGGTGTCAGTGTAAATTGCTACTTTTTTTACCTTTTTTTTTTTTTTAAAAAAAAAATAAATAAAATCAGACCCCTAATGGACATATTGCCACAACTGGTGTGTTAAACTGAAAAACAATTGTAAGTGCAGACCAGGTCTTCAATCAGCTGTTTCCACATTTGGGTCATGTCCCCATGTGTCTGACGGGAGTTCCTCTTTTGCAATTGAATTTCCAACAGGACTTCAACCGTTCAACAGAATAGTTTCCTTTCTGGGACTACGGAAATAGTTTCTTTCTGGGACTACGGAAATGTTAGGTATCAGTGGCACACAGTGCTTGGGGATGCTGGCACATGTCTTCAGCATTTCCAAGCAAAGGGTGTATAAACCTTGAGAAGCACAGCTGTGCAAGGGCTGCAGCGACATTTTGCCTTAAGTATTTGATGTGTTCTGTAACACGATTCTCAAAATATCCAAAACCATTATCTGAAGGAGGGACTGACAGAAAGGAAAAATCTCAGCAACCAGAGTAAGTCCCAGTTTGAGCTGTCACTAAGGACTTAATGGAATAGCCATCTATGCTGTTACCCAGAGGAGAAAATGGGGTTGTTATCCCTGGGATCTTGAGAGGATTGAAGAGTCAAGACCTGGAGGCTGAGCCCAGTTCAGTGAAGTTAACATAGCACAGGTTGTGAAGGACACTACAAATCTTACAGGACCCCAACAGCATCCAAGTGGTTTTGATTCTCCCACATTTCACTTTCCCTGATGGCCCCATATGCCCCCCTGGGGCCCAGGGAAGATTTTTCAGCAAAAGGACAAAACAGCACACTCAGTTGCCAGACCTGCCTGTAAATAGGTCGCTCCATAAGGCAGGATGTTTCTATCTGAAGGTTCAGTCATATGTGCTTTGAGTTGCCTCCTCTAATTCTTGTTTTGAATGAGCAGCTAAAGCTTCAAGGTTTTTTGAAAAGGCTTTGATTTATGCTGCTTTTCAGAAACAAAGGAAAACACACAAAGCTCTGGATGCCAAACACTTTTTAAGTCAGCCATATATAGCTTGCACCATCAGAGAAATAGCATACATTTGTCAAAGAGCACATCAACTCTGCAGAGGACCCAGAAGCACAAACTCAAGTCTCCTTATTTGAGACTTGTGCCTAGCAATCAGCTAGTCCACCTTCAGGCCAGTCTTCCCCTTGCACTGGTTCAGGAGCTTTCCCAGAATACAGGCAACACCTTTACAATGTGGTGAGGAGCAATCTTAGAAAACAAACGCTGCAGCACAGCCACAAACCTCATTACTCACATATTCTTTGATGTCCTTTGATTTCACGGCTTTGTAAGAATAATACGCGGGGTAAAGAGTGCCAAATATAAGCCTGGAAAAAAACAAACAACAAATGGATTAAATTGATTTCCTGTCACAGAGAAAGACACACACACACACACCCCCGCCCTTTTAAATGTGTTTCTTGCACTACAGTAAAAAGCATTAGGATTTGGTTTAAGCTTGAGTGCACTAAGTACAGTACAGGAGTGATTTTGCATCACTGAATTCAGAGAAACTATTGCCAGTGACATGCATGAAGAGCAGGGACTCAGGCTGACTTTCCTTTTGCAATGGTTTCCATAGCTGTACCTTATTAATTACACACAAAACAAAAGAAACAAACCAAACCAAAAAAGGCCACTACACTTTTATAAAGAAAATAAAAATCTGATTTCAAAATAATCTACTGTGACACCAGGAATACTGGAGTCTTGCTTTCAGAGACAGGACAAAATGAGAATCATTTGTCTAAAATCCCTTCCACCTCTACTCAATACTCTGAAAAGCTGGAGGAATCCTACTGACACAAAGTTTTGAATGCTGGACCTTATCCTACACTAAACCTGCTAAAGGGAAGAGCCCTGCACTGTTTGGTAAAGTCAATTTGGGCTCATCAAAGGAGGAGAAATTTGCCCACCAAGATATGCCAACAGGATCAGGCCTAAAAATCCCAGCTCTACTGTTCTTTCAGACAGTTTCTTTTAATTTACAAGTCTGAAAAGGATGCTGTCAGCTTCAAGATTTCATGTAAAAAAGAAATAAGGATCTGTAAGTTAAAAATAGCACTACCGAGAAAAAACATTGAAATTTTTTTATACTAACTTGTCTCTGCATCACTGCCTAGCTGCTTATTCACTTTGATTATTCTGGACATAAGCATAGGCTTGTCAAAACCACTTTGCCCTGCCCAGGTTTCAGTGAGTTTTATTCAATGCAGTAGGATGATGCTGCAAAGTCTGAATTTAATAGATTGCAGGAGAATGTTTATTGGCTTGCAACTACCCCTTTTTCCACTGGAGCTTTTGCTTTAAATTCATACAGCTGTTTCTGCTGCTCTTGGGAATGGAAATGATCAATGTTTCAATCCCTAATTGTGGAGCCACATGGACCCGCAGTCATCTTTTCCATCCTGCCAGCAGTGATTGTGTGCCGTGGGACTCATAATTACAGTTGAGTCCATTACATGCATAAGACATTAAAAATTAACACTCTGGGATATGGTGTACCATCGTACTTCCCGTAGCTCAAGAAGGTATTTGTGAAAGAATGGGGTGAGCCAGCACACATCTTGATTTCCAAAGCAGTGACCGAAGACAATTTGCCTGCTCTTCATCATGCTTACTGTAGCGTAGCTTAGCAAAACCTGAAGCACAATGCAGACTTCAGAAAAGCAGCTACTGAGTGAGGAGATTCAGTATTTCACAGGGGCTTCACACTGGCTTCAAAAAGCTTTGCTGGAAACAGTCAGCTCTGAATCTATTTCACCCACAGGGGCTGTGCTATATGCAAGGATTAGATACAAATGCTCAGAAAGATTCTGGGAAACCAAACGCATTTTTGTCCCTTGCAGTATCTTAACAAACAGCAACACCAGTTAAGGCAAGGAAGAACATGCAGACAATAGCTTGATCCTGTTCTCACTGAAGCTAATAACAAATATTCCCTCTGAGTTCAACGGTAGCAGGACCTAATCCAAAGAAGGTAGAGCTCACAAAAGGAAGAAAGCTCCACAATATTCAGAAACTAACAGCTGAGAACATGAATAATATTTTTGTCTCTACTTTATAAAAAGTACCGCATTTCTGTCCCTCCTTCTTAGCCCAGGCCAGCTGCCATCTCACGCTTTTATTTCCTGCAAATAATCACTGAATGATTTATATTCATTTCCTCAGTTTGTGCTGGTAACAGAAAGTAACTGGATCCTGAAGAAACAAACAGTTTACAGGATCACTAGAGAAGAATTATTTGCAGACAATAAACACTAGAAAAAATTTCTGTGACGGAAGGAAACTGTGCAATAATTTTGCATATGCAGAGCAAGGGACAGTTAATAGATGTGCTCTCCCTAAATTGGAGATTGAGAGTTTCACTGATTTGCCTAGTAGAGTGTTATGTGCATATATGGACATTTATTACTGCTACGGTTTACCAGACTGAAAACTGTTTTAAAGAATGTTGGACCCCAGTCTTGCCACTGCTGTAGCTTACTATGTGGCTTAGAGTCACTTAATCTCTGGATACACACTACAAAAGACATTTAGGCATTTCTGTCTCCAAAACCCTGAATATGCTTTACAAATACCTGCACATGGGCATATTCCAAAAATTCTCTTGAGGTTACTGTCTTCACTGGGTTTGGGTCAGGCTTGAGTACAATTGATTTAATTCAAACATGCATGTCAATACTCTATCTCTTCCCTCAGTTTCTCTCTCCTGCTAAAGACAATACTTTTCTCTTCTCCCTCATCCAAGCTTCCTGTGTATTTAAAGTTATCGTTGATTCCTGCCTTCCTTTATCCCCATGTTCACACTGTTGCCAAATCACTTCTTCTGCACACTATACACAAAACCAAGGCTGATTCTTTGTCCCTTTGCCCAAGCCACTAAGTCATTCCGTGTCTAAGTCTCCTTTCCAGCCTCCCTTGTGTGCTTTACTGATCTCTCCCCCACCTGGATGCACCAGTGTTTAAACCTCTTATCCCTGCCTCTTACACACACATGCACACAGAGGTCACTCTTGCCTACCAAGCTGAAGTAATATTCCTATCCTTGCCTTCCAGGGCCTGAAAAATGTTGTTGCTCCTACGCACTGTTGGTTTGGTCTTTTATCACACCCCACCTCAGTCCCTTATCTCCTTTAATGACTGTAGTGCCACAAGCTTCTTACTCTGATGTTCCTTGTATGTCTTCTCCTGCACCCTAGGGCTCCTGTGCTCCTTGCTCCTCCATTGCATGTCAGCCCATCGCCTCTAAAACAAGCTGTTCCCTGACAGCCCACAGTCTGAGAGGCAGCAGCCCAAACCACACAAATTCCAACCATGATATTCCCCAGTTCCTCCTCATTTCTCTAATCTTCTTCTGCAACACTCCAGTTCTACCTGACAGTCTCTGAACCACACCACAGGACCTTCAGCTTTCCTCCACACATCCTCAAAATCGCAGCACAGATCCTCAGTTCCCTCCCGCAACTGCCAGCTGAACTGGAAACCACATGTGCTATGATTCCTTCCGTAGTACACGCATTGACTGCCTGACTGGTGCCCGCCAGTTGGCAAGCTAAATTAACAACCTACCTACGGAGTTAACACTGCAGCTTTTACCTCCTGGCAGGCACTGCTATGAAACAGTCTCCTGTCCAGCAGCTAATTCCTATGAATAATGTAGAAACATAACATTTGAGACCTCTCTGACCCATCTACTTTCGCCATAATCACTTTGCAGATCCAAAAGTTTGCAGCAGTGGAAAAACAGACTGCTTAAGCCTCATTTCCTTAGGAAACCAGGCTACAAATACAGAATCAACCCACTCCCCACCCATTTCCATCTTTCAAAGCTCCTTTGAATGAGCTATGTACCCTGGAAAGCCTTGGCTCTTTTACCCTCTGTGCAAAAGCAGAAGCAGACACCCTGGTCAGCAAACCGGAGACTCCAAGAGCTTGATGTAGTAGTTGCTACATTTAAAACCACAGAGGTGTGTTCCTACAGTCCGGCCTAAAACAAAAACATACCCTCAAGGTTATAGGGAAAGGCAAGGAAGTAGCGACATTCATCAGCGAGTTAGGAAAAGCTCACTTGCAGCACTAAACAAATAACCACAACAGTCTAACAATTCTTATACTTTTCCATGCTGGAAGTCTACATCAATTACAATCGCCTTGAAAAAGGACAAAACAGCAGCTGTAAAGAAATCACTGAAGAGTTAACTAATTGTGCAACAGGAGGCAAAAATCTAAGTAAAAGGTTAGTCTTCCTAAAGAATAGGATAAGGATTAATGCTGAAAATCTTATAATCCTATCAGGCACATCAGCAGCAGCAATCCCCAATCTGGACTGCTACGTGCATTTCCAGTCATTCTTCATCAAAAGGGCATGGCAGAGGCAGAAAGGGAAAGGAGAATGGCAATGAAAGTGTGTGGAAATGCACTGGGAAACATCCATAGGAGCGACTGTAAATGCTGTGATTGGTTTTTTTTGCAAAGACAAATAACTGAGGTTATTTGCTTCTACTCCTGATGCAGTGTAAGGGGATGTTCAAGTGAATCAAGAGAACAAAGTCAAAAAGGAGGGGAGAAACCCTCTCTATCACCAGGAGTTAATCTGTGGAACTGAATAACTGTATTTATTTATATAGTTACATTACATAGGATTTGAGGTTTGGTTTTGGTTTTCATTATTCAAGTTCACCACTAAATGAGACAGGAAAGGATGAAGGTTTCCATATTGTGGAGTTTCCTGATTATCAGGGGAATATTAAAGCAACTGAACTATTGGCTTCTCTTTAGCAATATCTGTCATATTCCAGGGGAGCAGCTGCACCATCACCAAACCTTCTCCTGTCTCCACTTACCAGTACAGCCACAGCCAGCCCTGGCCACTATATCTTTCTGCTCCTTCTCCAGATCTGCTAGTGCAGTGATCTGACCACCACAGAGCACAGGCTAACCCAAACATGACAACATTCCTAATAGCATCCAAGTTTCAGCCTGGAGATCATCAGTGGCCACAGCCAGCCCTGGCCACTATATCCTTCTGTTCCTTCTCTGGATCTGCTAGCACAGTGATCTGACCACCACAGAGCACAGGCTAACCCAAACATGACAACATTCCTAATAGCATCCAAGTTTCAGCCTGGAGATCATCATCAGAGCTGGTACCAGGACCCAGGAGGGCCCCACATGACGTCTTGAGTTCTGATTTAGTGATGCTATTTTCCTCATGAGGGGCCTGGTCTTACAGCTATTTACCTGTAAAATTAACTCTCCCATTTCATACAGCAGCCACTAAAATAAATGGAAAGACTCAGAGATTCTTGGGACTACTGGTCAGGACTGAGGTTACCTCCAGAAATGCCTGCATATCCATTTCTCTTGAGTATTTTTAACCACACAGGTATTTTCTGGATGGTAACCTACTGTTACAAAAATACCAGCATGGTGCCATCCACGTTCCAAGCCATCAAAGTTTTGCTCATCTAGTTACCATGCCACAAGCAGTATTTGGGTTGCCCAAACATGAAGAACATTATACTATTACAACACAAATAGAACAGCCCTTATTTTGCCCAGAAATAACTAATGTTTCCATATCATTGGCACACAGCAGCCCAGATGGCAAACTTCTGCTCAAACACAGGGATGGACACATTTAGGAATCACTGAAATATTTCCTATTTCCTCAACATGTTCACTGGCTAGTGCGTGCTTCTTATGCACAGAGCAGCAGCTGAGCTGTCACCATGCCAGCATTCCTCGCTGAAACCACCAAGAAGGGTGCCAATAGGTTTGCATTCCTCATTATCAGTCCGAATTAACGTTCACACAATGCCACAGATTAAAAATAAATGGCACTGTCTTTGCACCAAAGGTTCCCAGTTTAAATCCAACAGCTGGAGATATGAAAATAAGCAGTACACATGGTCAGGGAAAGGGTTAATGCGAGCCCCTTGACAAGCCAAATGCCTGATATCCAAGAAGGCACTGGGGTACAGGAAGCATCAGCTGCAGAGGAGCTCCCAGCTGGTATTCCCTGGGAGATGGCTCCTGCAGATTCTTTGTGGTCATTATGCAGCAGAACAGGTCCTGCACAGTGGCACCAGGGCAGCAGGGAACTTGCCTGTTCGCCCTCAGGGTGACAGCTGACATCATCCCCACCCTGGGCCCCAGGAGATGTGGATACCCAGCCATGCCAGCCTGATACCCCAATACACTCCAAGAATACCAAAGGCGCACGGTGCCTCAGTGACAAAAAAAATCCCCCGAGGAAAGCGCTGGGCCCTGACACCCCGAGACAGATCAGGTTTACTTCAAACTACATTTGCAGCTGGAATCAAACATCCATGCAGGGTTCGTTCAGTGCTGCCGAAGAAGACAGCTGCACCCATGTCACTCAGTCAGTCGTGCACCGCCTCCATGGGTATTAACAAGGTGTAAAGCTCCACTTGAACAGTCACCCAGCACATCCCTCTGCTTTAGGAAAATATTCCTCCCCACCTGCTTGGTGGGTGACCTGCTTAGCTCCTCTGGGCTGCTGAGACTTTGTCCTCATGAGCAGTTCTGAAGCTCCATGCACACCCAAAGCACTGAGGAAACAGAGGGTAGGCCCAGGAAAACTCTGTCTAACACAAAGATGCTCCACTTTCCATCCAGATCCACCTCTGACTTCTTAGCCAGGCTACTGCAGAAGCAAACTGCAAACTTCGTCTTGGTTAATGTAACCTAACGGCTGGTGAAACCTAATCGCTTCTATTGGTATAACTGCAGGGTAAAGGGACGCCCAACTGTCCTTCCAGAAGAAATAGCAGGAGCAAGGGCTGTCCTTGATGCTTCTAATTTAAGCAGTCTTGATCCTCCCAAAGCAGCACATACTCCTCTCCAGTTGACACTACCTTTTTTTTTTTTTTTCCCCTCACCCAGGGCC
>VYXH01009593.1:12455-30363 GCA_013397275.1 Burhinus bistriatus
CAGCCAGGGCACTCCTCACATGGGACCTAGAAGATGGCCAAGCACAACCAGGTGAAGGGACGTGGCAAGGAGGATGGGTGGAGGAAGTGACCTTGCCCATCCTGGAGCTGTCACACAACTATTAGATTTACTCCTGTTGAGATCCTACATCCAAACTTGTCTAAAGAAGGTAAACGGGATTTCCTTTTCCCCACTTCTTGTTGTAAGCAGAAGATGGAAATGCTAAAGTAACAGTACTACTGATGGAGACACCTTGTAAAATACTGGAATCATTAAGATAATGCACCTGATGACTACTAAAACCTGATGTTCCTACTAAAGCTACCAGCAGTGATGGGTCTCACAGGATGGTATTTACACTGACATCCTTGAGTGTCGTATTTAAAGCCCAACTGAGATTAAGCAGTTACTTTACCCTTCCCAGGGTTATTATTTCAGGCTGTCTTCAAACTCAGGCAGAATTGCATCAGTTTACACACAAGCTAATGCTTCAAAGTTTTCTTTACAGTCCTTCAGAACAGCTGCTATAAAAACACTCTAGGGCTCTGCAGCTATTTTTGGAAACAAATACATTGCAGGTAGACAGCTTACTAAGATGGTCTGTTCTACTTCACGCGGCCTTCAGCGGAGCTGCCTGGCCCAGTGGAGATGAGCTGCTGATGAGCAAGGGGAATTTGTTTTCCCCTAAGGCAATGCTTTAAAGGACGGTTCTGCATGGAGAGCCTGTAGGGCTGGTGGAGGGCCCCAACGTACGGGTGAGAAGCTGTGGGTCGACAGGAACGGGGAGCCTGGCACACACTGTGAGGCTCCAAGCAGCTGCCTGCAAGAGATAGTGTTTCGTGGGCCTCATCGGAGGCATTTGCCCTGTTTGCTGCTCCTCCCCTCTCCGTGCTTTGACTCAGACGGACAGCAGGAGAAAGCAGTCCAGAGCACTGAGCTTTCTCCCAGCACTGGCACAGCCCACTGCTTTGTTCTGACCCTTTTAGGGGAGAAGAAATAATTCATCAAAGTGTGATACTGAGGGGAATAAAATGTGTGCCTTTTAGAGAAGGAAACATTC
Organism: Burhinus bistriatus; assembly: GCA_013397275.1. NCBI lineage: Eukaryota > Metazoa > Chordata > Aves > Charadriiformes > Burhinidae > Burhinus > Burhinus bistriatus. The sequence goes on from VYXH01009593.1 coordinate 13,516, forward strand.
TCTGCTATGTGACCGGGTCAGATCTTCACCCAGCTTCACTGCTCCAAAAAGGCAGGGCTTAGCATCTGTGTGCCCATGATGTTTTCCCTATCCAGTACTGGCTGTATAGTTCCTGCTTTGAGAGCCCTGCCTTTTTCCAAGCCAAATAAATGGCAATTTGAAAACTAAATGGCATGTTTTAAATGGGAAGGGCTGCTTTTTCTGACTCTGGAGAGGGGGATGTTTATGTGGAAAAAGGCTTTTTTAGAAGCACTGACATTATATTCCTGAGATGACAGATGGTTTAAAATCTGTATTGTGAGTTAGCCTACAGATTTATGGTAGGCTCATGATACAAAAAGGAACAGAAAGAGACATATAACGTAACCAAACTAATTTCTAGGCTAAAAAAGGTATAAAATACGGATTGCATATCAACAAAGCAGCTCTGCATTATTTCCATATGAAACCACAAAGATCATGCTGCAAGTATTATTTTGGAGTTATTTTAACTGATGCTACATGAATCAACCTTTAGGAAGCATAAGCATGTCCAGAAATCCCAATTTAGATCATAATCCTATACTCTGTATCCTAAAACTCAGTTCAGGTCACGGAAGTCTTTCACCATCAAACCATAAGTGGTACCACTGGCTGAGGAAGTGGTGAGAAACACAAAGGCTCCTGTTTGTCTATTCCTCACTGAAAGACAGCTTTAAACTTCTAGTGTTGTAGAGGCAGGACAGAAAACAAGAATAAAAATTTAAATGAAACTGTAACTCGTCCAAATCAATTGCAACGTGATCTCCTTAGAGTAACATTACTTCAGCTTCCCAGGGACAGAATACTACTAGAAGTGCTTAACCAAGTGCAAGGAATATTTTAGCTCACCGATGTAATTTAAAAATCAAACCAAAAGATCTGTTTGGCCCAAATATTCAGCTAAAGCCATGAAAAAATGTTGACTACCCATAGGTTACCAACGGTTCAATCCAGACACAAATCAAGCAGTCCCAAGGCTGCTCTGAGTAGCACAGGGTCTCAGAGATCTCAACAAGCTCTTGGAGGAGGACAGGAAAGCCTGGTTACATCTCTACAATAGCCAAGGAGAACAGTTTGGTATAGGAACACGTATCAGGTATGGTCATGGCCAGCTTGGTGCAAAACAGCCTGAGAAGAAAAACTTACTACTGTCTGGACATTTCTATAAATATGCTAGTAAATTAACAATAAACAGCATAACTCCTTCCATCAGTAACTGACCTTAACTTCTTACATCTCTGAGGACTCTAGAACATTAACGAGAAAAACTAGACAACCAAACATTTGGAGGGACCAGCCACATTGGAAACATGTGGGGCCCAACTCAGTCGTAAGCTCTTTGTTCCAGAGCTGGTGTCTAAGTCCTAGTCAAGCAAAAAGAAACAAACAAAAAACCCCAAACAAAAACAACAACAAAAAAAAAGCAAACCCCACACCCACCATTAAAACATCTCATTTTGATAACATATTTCAAGGTGCAGTATAAATATTAGTGATTTGAGTATCAAAGCTGATTGCACTTCCATTGATTTCTGATAATTTCTATGTCATTACTAGTTTATTTATGTCTATTTTAAATGATAAGGACAGTGAGACCCACTTGAAATTATACAGGAAGCTCATGTTGGAGGCATGAAGAGTACCCAGTTTTCAACTCCAATGTTAAAGCAAGAGTGTAGGAAAACTATGGCAAGATGATTCTACAGGTAATTTCAGAATATTCAGACCATTTTAATGCTTTCGTTAGCACAAGTATCAGAATGTCACATGCTATATATAACAGCTGTGACATTGCAGGGAGTTCACGGGCCATGCAAACCACATTTCTCTTTATGGCCCACAGACAGATTGGTATTTCTTCTGGGTACTATAACAACATTTTAGGGAGGGGCTGGGCACCTGCTTTTTTTAATAGGACCTGCATAATTTTTTTAAAAAAGAAAGGAAAATGAGACACTGTCATACAGCTTGAAAACGACAGACTTAGAGTATTTTCTCATATGCATTTGACAAGGATTTCTAGTGTGAATTTAATAGAGTTCTTTCCTCCAGGGTCTTTTCTCAATTCATTCATCCTTTTTAATCCTTCCATTTTATGCGGCTAATAACAGCATCTTAATGAAATGCATGGTACAACTGAGATAAACAAGGAGAGAGAGATCTCCAGCTGGAGCTAAACCGATACAGACCAGCCTCCAGTCTAACCTAGAAATAAAGGGAAGGAAATCAGAAGGAAGCAAGCCTCTGTACTGAAGCCACGGATGGCTAATGTAATCAGACCTCCTGGCGACACCTCCGAATTCAGCTTCAACTACCAGTAAAATTATTTGTCTCTAATTAAAATAAATTAGAAGAAAAACTATCATTTAGTGGATGATCCTAAATCACAGTGTTAGGATAAGTGATAAAAAACAGCAGATAGAGGAGCCTATATAATACCCTGAAGTTCTCCTGAAGAACAGAGGGGACAGCCAATGCTTTCGCTTCTGTGCCAAGGAGCCTTATCACTAGGGCTCATTGGAGAGTATGAGAACTTCCTCCGGGGTTCACTCTAGAGGAACCAGACTCACCCACCACCTAAGGGGCAGCACCAGTCCCCTGCCAGATGTAAATCTTCAGCCCATTTTCTCCCATATCAACAAACCGCAGCTTAGATATTTAAAAAGCCCATCAACACTAAACCAAACCATTGTAAACACCTTTCTTCCCCACACTCTCCCATCTGAGAAGAGAAAGAGCAAAACCCACATGACAGATATCATTTAATGTGCTACTGTAAACTGTTCAAGTGAAAGAATGGTGAATGTAAGATAAGAAATAGAAGCGTGTCCTTTAGACTAGAATCACAGAGTAATTCAGGTAGGAAGAGATCTCTACAAGTCTTTAATCCAAAGCAAGACCAACTTCGAGGTTACACCAGGTTGCTCCAGGCCCTGTCCGGTCAAATTTTCAGTATCTCCATCTCTAGATCCCTGTTCCAGTGCTTACTTACATTTGCTTTGAAGAATTTTTTCTTTATACCTAAGCAGAATTGCCTTTGCTGCAACTTGCATTCATTGCCTCTCACTTTTTCACTGTGTGCCTCCACAAAAATCTTAGCTCTATCTTCTCTGTAACAATGGATTTTTTAAGACAGCAATAAGATCTCCCCTTCAGCACCTCTTGTTCAGGCTGAACAAACTTAGCCTGCTCACCTCTCCTGGTGTACCATGTGCTCCAGCCCCCTTCCACTGGACTCACTGCACTTTGCCCGTGCCCTCCTTATACTAGGGAGACCCAAATGGGACACACTACTCCAGCCAGACGCTGTCTCACGCTTGCCACATAGAGGGGAACAATCACTTTCCTCAGTCTGCTGGCTAACCCTCTTACTAAACCAATCCTGTATTGAGATCTGGAGAACAGCAGCATTGCACCTTTCCTGTCTCCCAGGGAAGGGCCAGAGACCCACTCCCTGAATGATGAGGGGACTTTTCGTTGCTGCTTGGAGAAACTTCTTGCTCAGCCACACCACACCCTTTCCTTTGCAAGTGGTGCGCTCCCCAAGGAGCTAAGCTGGGGTCATGGAATGACAATTAATAAATGTCATGCTACAGCAGGACTCTGAAAACGTTCCTTTTACCCTGCTCCAAATAAGCTGTTGCAGTAGTACAAACCTCACCTGTAAAACAAAACTTGACTGTCAAGGGAAGTATGTGAAGAACAGTACCACATTGTTAACTCTGGGACTTAACATGGACCGGGTTGCCGTTAGCAAAAAGCTTTAAAAAAATGGGTGAGGGAGAGTAAATTAATATTTACAAACACTTATTGCTTTGATTCCCTTGATTAGTCATTTTTGGTGAGCTGGAAGAAGAACAGCTAGATTTCCCTTATCTCTACAGCCACATATCACAGTGTAAGCCTTTGTGTCATTAACTGTGCAGCGTCACTGCAAAATGTAATGGTTGTATGGTAATGCTGTTGCATGATCTATTCTTACATAAAGCCACTAGTAGGGAGGTCATTATCAGCTTATTTACTTCTATGCCAAACACCATAGCCTGTGGCAGGTATCTGGAGATAAAATGACACATCCCTTCTTTTGCCAGAGCTGGAAACCTCATGAAGAAAGTAAATTACCCATACACACAGCTAATAGTCATGCTATCATCATTTTTAAATGGCTCAGAGGCTACAAGCCCCACCAAAGCCTTGATTGAGCTAAAACTTATTTAAAGAGCTTCCTTAAATGACAATCTCCACCTCACTGCCTAAATTCATCCTTTAGAAGTTGAAGAATTGTATTTTCAGGTTAAATGAAGAAATATTAAATGAAACTGATTCTAAGAAGAGTTATATTCAGCATTTTCAAAGAGTTCATCTATGTTAGTAACAGGACAAATACACACCTCAGGATTCAGGAAGCTTTAATTTTTCTGACCAACTAATACTGAGAGTCTTTTCAGGTCTATAACTGAGAGCACAGCAGGACCCTAGGCACAGAAATACAGGCATCTCTGTAAGTCTTACCATCCTCAACTAGTTCTCTCCAAGCTTTTGGGAAATAGTTAAGTTCTCGTATCCCCATTTTACAGATTGGTTTTTCATAGGCCCAGATGAGTATTCCCGTGGTTGGACATTCATCCTGCAGTGCTGACATGCCAAAGCTGCATCTGTTGTGTCTTTTAATGGGTTGGGCAGGAGATTGTCACTGTTTCTGGCTTGGAGCATACCAGCACACAGTGTGGGTGTACTAATATACTCTCAGGAGGAGATGCAGTTGCATAGCCTCTAAAATTCATGCCATTCCCCCAGTAACACTCGCCTGTTGCCCAGAACCACAGCCCAAGTTAAAAATTTCTGACTTGCAATTCACTTTACAGGTGCATGTGACAGATATAACTCACGCAGTTTGCACAGGGTTCTAAAGTATCTTTGTTCTTTGCTCAACAAAGAGTATATATGTACAAATGTACACATCAAGACAGAAATACAGACACATTTCCTCAGCACTCTGGGAATTGCAAGGCTTCTCTTCTGAATTTTGGAATCTCTTTACATCGATTTAATTTTCCTACATCATGATTCATCCCACAACTGAATACACTTCTGCTACAAAAAGACAATTCTTTTCCCAGCTCCTCCCAAATGATTTTGCCTCATTAAGTATCTCCAGGTTTTGTATTTCTTGACCAATATCTGATTTCTTTGTTTAATTTCCAGTCTTTTCCTATCTTACTATAGATTCTCCCTGAAGCTTAACAGTTTAAATGCTTTCCTGTTACACCAAGGACTCTAGATTTCAGTCCCTGTAGCGTTTTAGTAAGTGAACTTTGGGTGTTTAACTAAAGATAAGATAGAGGAAGGGGTTTCTCTTAGCTTCCACCAATTTTCATAGCACTACTGCTACTCATCTGCATTACAGTTTTTAACAACCAGCTATATTACCTAAAGTGCAGGAGAGACAATAGCAAGGACAGATATCTGTTGAAGCATCCCACGGTACAGTACTTCATACTGAGAGCTTCACGACATCAACTGGAAATCATAGATTTTGGATAGAGAGATCCCTAGGGCAAAAATCTTTAGAGAAGCCTGAGACGACAGGCAGTTTTCAGAGATGACGAACATCTACAGGTTCTATTGGCCGTGCTGGAAATTAAATGGTTTTCACCACTGGAAATCAGCAGCTTGGTCACAGCCCAGGTAGAGCCAATGGGAGATCTGGAAACAGAAGTCACAGTTTCCAAGCTATACTTCTGTGCTAGCCTTTACCACCTCCATCATTACACTTAGATGATCTCACTCTGTGAGCCCAGCTTAGTACCACAGTACTGCCAATTCTCACATTTGTTCATTTAATTTCATCAGGTGATTTCTTGGAAGTGATTATAGGAACATCTCAGTTCAAAATAAATTCTCAGACTTAATGGTTTCTCAGAAAAGAGCATGCAAGTAATTTTGCAGATTTAGAATACAAATCAAAGGATCTGATGCACAGATAAATATATATGCACATATTATAAAAGTCAGGATTTTAAATCCAGTCTCACAATTTGATGAAGAGGTGAAGGGGTTTGACCCAGGTTTTTTTAATGCCTCCAGACAGCAGTATTGCTACCCAGATACTCAATCTTCATTCTCACAGATGTCATGTTTGCATTTGCATTCAATTTTGACCTCTCCCAGACTTCTCATATCTTTCTGAATTTCAGGCTTTGGCTGAGAGCATTAGAGAGTAAAAGGAATAAGCCATGCCACCCTCTTCTAGTCTGCATTTCCCCAAACACAAATGTGTTCAGATCAAAGCCTGTTACACAGGCATAGCTCCATTCTTACACCATGAGGAATACCTCTTTGTTTCAGGCTTGGATAAAAAGTCGGTACAATTCAGAATAGTAAAGGCTTTGCCTCTTCTCTTTCTTTTGGCTTATCAACTTCACCTCTTTTCTCTTCTCACCTTCTCTTACATGCATACACCTTGCTGCTGGCAGCTATGCAAAATATAAAATGAAATATAAACTGATGCTTAGGAGCCAGATGGAGACTTCACAGAAATAACTTTAGAGGAAAGCAAAGGGAAAGACAGCCAATGCTTCCAAGTCCATTACAGAGATTTCTAAGTAAGCAGCTGCTTGAGAAAGCAACTTGTACTTTTTGTGGGAACGCCCACGCTGCCTGCTATCTTATGTATGCTTTTCCATCACTTTTTATTCACTGTAATACTGCTGGTTTAAGTGCCAGTCCGGTGTTTGTTCTCCTTCCCAGGCAAGAAGATTCACACAGAAGGATGACAGTGTTGCCAATGCCACTCTCCAGAAACAAGACATTGCTATTTTGAAGTTAATTGTTTCAAACACAACATGTAGCTGTATAAAACATGCCTTGAGAACTGGGTCTTCACAGACTGCACCCATTTAGGGACTGACTGCCCAGATTGAGGTTTCTTGGTTTCAAGAATATACCTGAAACACTATAGTGTTGTGAACAGGGATCTGATTTATTACAGACAAGTATCTGCAAACCTCAGGAGAATAATAATTGAAAAAGAATGCTGACCTATTCTAGTGGCTGTATAGCACATCTGAGTGCAAAAACCTCAGGACACACTATAGCAAAGAGAGGAAAAATAATCCATAAGTAAATCGTAGGGGTGGGGGGGAAGAAGAGGCACATTTTACAGAGTGGGTTTACATGAGATTAACTATGAATCATACACAAACCAAAAGGACAGCAGACTGGTTCAGTTCCCAGTACCATGCAAAATCTGGCATAGTATTTATGTACTTAGAATGCATATCCTGCCTCATGGACAGCAGGCAAGATCTTTCACTCTGGCTGTATGTAGTCTCTTGACTAGGTCTGCTCATTCTGTACTAATCTAGGAATAATCTGTAGAAACTTGCATAAGGTCTATAACATCAGTCACGTATGTCACATCCCCTTGGGCCCTGGAAATGGCTGTCAGCAAGCCCTTGGGATTTCCAATTCTGGAAAGCCTGCAAAGCAGTACTGAAAGGGATTTAAAATACCCAAGATCAGGGATGCAAGCTAAGAGCTAATGGCAGCAGGCCATAGTTAGCTAGCATGCTGCAATATGCAGCACCCTCTGTAACACGTCTTCAAGGGTACAGAGATGAAGCATGAGACGCGACAGTTTCTCCCTATCTGACATTTAAAGTAGCTTTTAAAATATACGTGCTTGGGTGGTCTGCAATAAGGCACTAGGATTCTTTTGACTGAATCTAAAGAGAACATGGTCATGCTCTTCATCCTCAGCTTTCAGTGGGTATTAACACTTACTAGAGAAAAACTCAATAGTGAAGCTAAACAGAGAGCTCCAGATCTGAGGTCAGATATATCTTGTTTACAGGCTTTGGGACAGCCCATTTGATTGGCTTTGATTGTTGAAGGACAGGTAAACCCATATGCCAATCTAGTGGTGAAATTCCCAGCAGTAAAATGAAAGAAAGGATAAAATAACTGTCCTGACAGAATCATGTCTTTGCGAGCCCTCTATCCTCAATCTGTCACCCCTCAAAAGGCAGTTTAACTTGAGGCTCATAAGGAACAGAAGTCCTCCATTGTCTTGAACTGGCCAATTTCAGTCCTATAATATTTAATTTTCTAGGATCTAGCTGGTACCTTCTACAAGCCCCTCACCATTCTGGGCTACAAACACAACCTTGGGATTCTGACCTGGGTAGATTTACACCACTTACTGACTTCAGCAGAGCTGCACCAGTTAACACAACTTGAAGCCCTGGTATTGCCTTAGGGTTGAGAAAGTGATTGAGGGTTGTACTGAATCAAGTGTTTTCCAACTATTTGTTCCCTCTGTCTGCAGAACATCACCCTTGATCCTTCAGGTTTACCACAAGCCACGACTGGCAATTTTTGTGGCAGTTCTTGTTAAAATTTGGCAATGTACCACTTAGCCTACTTCCACTGACAAAACAGAGAAGCTGCAATTATTCCAGATATTAACTGATTTTTTTCCTCTCATATACTGTGGTTTTTTGTTAGAAGGTTACATCGAGAACTTTTCTATGAAGTTCCATCTTTTCTGTTTGGATGATCACTTTTCATTTCACAAGGATTCTGTTAACTCTGATCATGTGCCTGTAAGGCTTTTTTGAGCATATAAAATGATACACTTATATGATTGCTAGATTAGAGAAAAAGAATTGATGCAATCCCTGTTGGATCTAAGAATCTCCAAACCTTCTAAGTGAATGTGTGGTTACTCAGTTATCTCTAAGTGTTCAGGTGCTAGACTGTTGTTACAAATTCCCATCTAACCATCAGCTGCAACAGAACACACCATATACAAGCATCTCAAAATGCTATCCAAATACTGATGAAGCAAGCTTTATCTAATGCTGTGAGATGGGAGACTAGTAGCACAGGCGCAGGGATAGGCAGTAAGGCACAGAGATTCTAGGAGGCCTGTTCAAAATTACCACAGTAGTCTACGTTACAGATTCATGACAATTATAGCTATACACACCTACAGATATGGATATAGCTATGAGAGTGAGGTGATATCCTGAGAAAGGATCATTAGGTCACAGTTTGTCCCTAAATCATTACAGTCAGCAGGGGATTGGTTTGACTGATTGCAGTCTGACAGCTATGAAAAGAGGTTAGCACAGTATAACAAATGAGGAAATTCCAGCAACATTTATGCAGAAAACTATTTACTCTTATTTCATTGTCTGTGTTTCTAAGGTATCTGTTTTAAATAACAGCTTCCTCTCTGCATTTGATTCTACAAGAGAGACCCTTTCTGTATATAGGACAGTACAGTGTGTTGCCATGGAAATTATTACGATCTACTTAAATTCAACAAATCCAGTCTTATGGGGTATATTCCCCTGTGTAACTCAATTTAATTATTAATGATTTTTCTAAATACCAACATCTTTCTGTTTTGACCAAAATCCTTAACAGCAGAGTGAAAATAATAAAACTGGAAAATGGAATCCTTTGTTCAGCTGCAAAGCAGGTGCAATTAAGCCATGGAAGATGCAAATAGCCTCCAAGCTGCCCTGCCAACGTACTTCAACTCAGACCTAGATGGATCATCTGGAAGGGAGAAAGTCTCATTCAGTGCCTGTGTCCATTATGTCCCTGGCCTCTCTGCTGTGATTTCCAGCAAAAAATATCAGCTAGGATAGTGGGTTTTTTTGCAGAGTCACATGTTCAGTGGAATCTAAACACTGACCATCAATTCATTTCCATATAGCTGCTAGTCTTGCGCTCATTCTCCAGCCATGCAAGCCTGGTGAAACCATTCAGTCTTTTCCCATGAAATATATCACTAAATCCAAAGCCTTTTAGCCTCAGGGCAGCTCCAGCATCCATCTTTCTCCTCCAAGTGTCACCATGAACTCTGCTGGTAGATTTTAGGAGCCAGATGGTGTTATTCAGGCTGATCTAACATGTGAGTCACATAATATGGGTGGCTCATAGGTCTAAGTTAAGCCATGCACAGACATGTCCTCCCTAGTCCCTAGCAGAAGAGGCAGCAGGACAAGCAGAAGCCTTCCACGAGCAGGATGAGGCTCAAGAGCCTCGACCTGCTTGCCCATGAAAGGGCCCAGAGAGCATACCTGAGGGAATTGCCCAAGGCAGAACAGCAACCTTATCACTGCAGCTGTTTAACGTGACCTGCAGCCTGGGTAAGCTGCTCTCCCCACATGCTTAGAGCAAATGTTAGGGCATTTGTGCCAAATACAAAGGTAGCCATGAAATGTTGTGATGACCGGAGAATGTCATCTTCCTGTGGTTTCTCTGCTCTTAATCTTGACCAGGTGCTTCCCATCTGTCCTCCCTAGAAGGGTATTCTTCATTAAATGCTGTCTAAGATTCCTGGTTTCATTCCTCCATGAGTGCTTCTTAGGGATTGACAGTCAGGAGAGCTCTGCCACAAAAGAGACCAGTCTACACAAAACATCCCAGAGCACTCCTGAACTTTTGACCATTGGCTTGGAAACCTCAGCTCAAAATTAGTATTTACATTGCTCCTCCAGTTCTACCCCAGAAAGTATTCCTCATGCCCACATCAGGGTCTATCACATGTAAAGTAGAACTGATAGTTTAGATGGACAGAAGTTATCACTAAGCCTATTATACAGGTACCAAATTAAGAAAGAATAAATAACCTGTCCTCTTCCCACAGGGAGTTTGCAGCACTGCTGAATCCAGGCTTTTGATATTCTCACACAAAATCTGCAGCACAAGTCCTTCCCTCCTCCCTCATACGAGGCTGGTTATTGGTCATAAGCCTCCCTCCAAAACAAAAGGCAAGAAATGTCTGTCAGTTTTTGGCTTTCCCCTAAAAACACTTTGAGGTTGGAAACAAGAAACAGAACAGATGAGCTCAACTGAGCTGAATGAAAGGAAGCAACAGTATGAATTCAACAGAAGTACTTCTTGAGCAGGAGCTGCAACTGTTTGTTGACGCTGGTAGTATTAAATTGCTTGGCAGACTCAAAAGCAGGCTACACACGTTGCGCTGGCATCCCTGGGACCCATCCAAAAAGGCACAAAATTCTAGACGTGAAGGGCATTCTTTCTAGCTCCTCACAAATAGGTTCTTAAATGCTGGTATTGTTGTCCTGTAAAATTTGCCTTTTTGGAAAGCAAAAGATTATTTTTGGCTCCATGAGAGAGAAGGGGGAAGGACAGAATGCAGCTTTATTGACCAGTTGATTGATTCCTTCTTTGGAATTGGTTGGTTGCTTATTTATTAGCAATTAGTGCATTAGCAGTAAGGGACACAGCAAGCAAGTAGGCAGCATTTGAAGAAACAAACCTTTACTAAGCATGACACTAGGCTAGCATTCCCAGCTGTCCCCCTGTCGCTTCCGAGAATCAATCTCCAACTTGACACCTAATCCTCTGCCTCCATATAAACGTGTGTCCCTTCTGAAACATAATCCTTGCTCCTCATTTTTGCTTACTGTACAACCAACTTCTCTTCTTTTTCAGTACCACTCTTGCCCTTCTTCTGGCTATCCGACAGCTTTTACCATCCTGCAGGTCACTGCTTTACCATCCAGGTCAAATTAAAATCCCTTATCTTTCCCTTCTAGATCTTCAAAAACGTGTCTACAAGAAACAAAAAGCAGGGTACCCCACTAAGGAGATATGCCTGCTCTGAGCTTCGTAACAAAAGATGGGGTTGTTCTACGTACGAAGCTTGGGAAAATACCATGCGTGATTCTAGTTCTGGCATGCTGCTCCAGGTCTGGAGTACCTTCCTGGGTCCTGCCTGCAGCATAAGCAGGCGTGTCCTATTATCTCAGTCCTCTTCAGAAGCACACAAGCCATGGAAAGATAAAACGCAGTTTTCATTTTGTCGCTGCTTCTAGTTTGTTCTCACCACTCTACTCACCATCTGTTTTGCCTATATTTCATCGGTTTAAATTAGGAACTCCTCAGAGTAGTAATCTTGCCTTACTACACACATGTGAAATGCCAAAACAGAACATGAACGCAGTATCAGTAATAGCGTCACAAAGAAATTACCAAGGATCACAGGATCAGTCTCATAAATGATTCAACTAGAAGGCAGAGTTGCATTTATTAATATATTATTTATTTTTATATTACTGCAGAACTTAGGAGAACCAACTAGAGACTAAACCCCATTGTCTAGGGTGCTGTAAAATCAAAAATATTAAATAGGAGTTCCTGCCCAAAAGAGTTTACAATCTAAATAGCATACAAGTGATAGCAAAAGTATGACACCTTCCTCTGCAAAAAGCAGCATGTGATTAACTTCGAGAACACAAGTGATTTAAGTGAGATTTTGCCATGTAAGTGTTTTGCTTGTGAAGAGCCCGATTACACAGATGCATCCATTCATTGAGCCATTTCATCTCACACGGTGTCCTGGTTTGAGGTAAAACAGGACCAATTTTGTTCAGTAACTTTACTTTTTAGATAGGCCTCTTCTAACTGCTGAAATTAACACCATGTTGTGCAGAAAACTGTTCACTCTCAGAATGATAAGACCCATNGCGTCTGTCGTTCTACCTGATTGGGCCTACCTGGCCCAAACCACGACACACAGCCTATCTGAAATCTGCTTAGTGTCCCACATCAAGTGCAGAGTCAGCCAAAAGGAAATCTAGACTCAGATCCTAGCTGCCTCATTAGGACATAGAAGAAATTTTGACGTATAAAGGTTCTATGGCAATCCAAACTGGCCAATACTGTTGCAGCACTCAAGTCTTCACCTAGCCTTATAATTAGCCTAAAAGTTCCCAAGATACCACCTCTGTCTGCTGAAAGCATGGATGCAGAAAGGCAAATGCACTGCTTAGTATCTAGAGGCAATTGCTCAAGAAGTAGGAGGCATGATTATATGCCCTCCTTTGTCTTCTCTGTACCAAGCATTTCCTCTTGACCAAACAGCTCTCTATGCATCACATTACATTTAATGGAAGCCCCTTAGAGATGTCTGTCTCCCTTTATTAACTGCAATAAGAGCACGGAAGAGTGTTTCTCAACCCTTCCTAATCACTGAACCACCTGATCCTTTGAAAGAAACATATAGGTCAGTTTATATCCCACTGTTGCTTAAGGATAGATAAGTCAGTCACATGGAATTGGTAAAGTGTTGAAATGTTAATATTTTACAAAATTTAAGTTATAATTACAAAACTTGTAACTAAATATATAATAAAAAATGGTATCACCTGATTAAATCAGTTAGTAATTGACAACTGCCTGTATGAGGGGCTGTTTTAGAGCTGAAGTGTTTTCATGGATTGCCTCATGTTTTATGGACTGACAGCCACCTGTGGACCACAGGTTGAGTAATTTGTCACTAGTCTCCCTGCTGGGTCTAAGTAACCAGTTTTAGGTAGTGTAATGCCTGACTTAGTAGCCTGAATTAGGCAGTCTGACTGTTGCATTCTGCTGTCTATGACACTGACAACAGTACTGAGGATCTGAAAGGGAATGTGTCATTATTTACAATATTTAAGCCTTTGGTAGCTTGACTGCTTCAGGTAGCATCTATTTAAGTCTGTAGTTTTGTTCTACCCCTCCCATACCCATCACAAATCCATAAAACAAACCACAAACATAATGCCCAATTCCCTTGATCAGATCTCCTTTCATTAATTTATTGATCAAGGAGCCTGGAGGAAATATATTACCTGTTAGCACAGGTTTTCTGTGGAATATTGCACACATCACTTGATCTTTTTGTGCCTCAGTGCTCTTACCAGTAAAATGGCAGTAAAAATCATTCTGGTAACACAATGCTTACTAAATTAATGCTCTGAAGTGCTTTAATACAGTGAAATGGAAAGGGTCCCACAAAGGCAAAACACTGTATTAAGACAGCTGCAAAGGCCAAGCCCCTTAGCTATATTCCACAACTTCTACTTTGGTAAAACATCCTTCCTTACGAAAGCAGGACTAGTAACATCTGTGATGTGTATGCAAGAAAACCTTCCCCATTGGGGTTAAAAGCATTTCCAGCACATCTGTGCTTGTGCAGGAAAATTTGGGTCACAGCTGACAAAGCAGCAGGCAGCGTTATCCCCTGCAGTGTGATCAGTACGGTCACATTTCACATGAAGGGCAAAGCAAATGTTGCACCTGCGCTAGATGCTCCTCTGTCAGTTACTGTCACCAACAGGTTCTGCCCCCTCAGCAAAGCTGTAAAGGCTGTAGCAGAGATGCACGTGGTGGACACCGAGCTGAACTGGGAGCCACAGAGACCACCTGCTCTTCATGCGAAGCAGAGCAGCAGTGCAAGACTGCAAGATCTGTTTCAGACAGATTACACCACCTTACTGTATAGGTAGTGTTTCTTAGCAAATTCTGCATGTATGATAGGTGCTCTGCCCTTCCCACTTCCCAGCTTCAAAGCATGTAAAAGAGTCTACTGCAAACTCATGCCATAGCCTTAGCAGAGAGCTCAAGCCACACTAGGTCTGTCGCTGTACTTCCACATAATTTCACATCACTGTTGTTGAGGCCTGTACAGAGCAATATATAGCAGAATCCTTCACATCACCTGCCAGCACCAAGTAAATAACGTGGACTGTGCAGAAGGACCTTCACATATGTGGTATATATCAACTGAGAGGCTAATGCTCACGTATCAATAACCAAAAGCATGGGGCCATGCTGTGCCTTCATGAGAACAGCTCTCACCCACTTGAACAGACCCTGTCTGTGCCTGCCTTTGGTAAAGAGGATACAAGTTACCTTTTTCTACCATCATATACTTTCTATTACATGACAACTTTTTTTTTTTTTTCCATTCATAAATCTCTTCAGGCTTCCCATACACATCAAAAACAGGAGGAAGGATCTGCTAAGTTTCCCTAAAATGGAGATTCATTACTGGTGTAAGCAGTGTCTTTTGATTAAATCAATGTCTGATTCAGTAGCACTATGAATTTATACCAGCTGAGGATGGGGGTGGCCAATGTCACCCACCCTTGCTAAAATGGCATAACAGTAACCAAGAAAGAGACAGCAGAGAAATTGTGACAAGTAAGGAAATTTCACTCATCAGTTCAAAGAGGAACCAAAGAATTCTTTAGTTTTGTTCAGACCTACCTACTTCCAGTGACAGCTGGAAGACAGGATGCCTCCGATAAAACCCCAGATCCCTGTGACTTCCACACAGGGCCAGGAATTCCTAGTGAAGATATCTGAGGCTGCCACCCTATTTCACATCAAACCATAAGAGGTCAGACAGGCCATTACTAATATTTTGATTTAAAAGAAAACAAATACAGGAAAAGACAGCGTAATTAAGGCTGTGTTTTTTCACCATGAAGAACATATTTAACCATTTTGTAATAATTTGTGATGCGCTTCTAAGCTCCTCGCAGAAGAAATTCAAATGCCTAAGTCACACAGTATCATCTCAACTACCAATGACCCATCTGATCCAACCTCATTTCTACCAATATGTCCTTCCTCTGCCACATGTTCCACATTTAAAGGCTTTCAACAGGTAGTGTGATGTGCCTAACTTCCAGAACTGGAGCTAAAACCTGTGTTTCTGTTCTGCATGATCCCAGGCACAAAAAGCAAGTTCCGTGTTTCTGGGAAAAGAATAGGATTTCCATGCAAATACAATAGGCAGCATTTATGTATACCACTTTTAACTTAAAAATGCTTTTAGGTAACAGCCAAAAGGTATAGCAAACCAGTAACCACCTAAGATTGCCAGTGCTGTGCACTGTAACTGAACTGGACTGCAATAATGAGGACAGATCCCAAGTCCTTCTGCTAGAGTGGCATCTACCACTTGAAGCAAAAAAGAATCTCCTTCGAAATGAACAGCAATAAACTGTAGACATGTCACTGATCCCTTCTGGTCTGTCTCAGGGAAGATAAATTCAGCACAGTTCATTACACTTCACAGATGAGGAAACTGAGATACAGGTGTTCCAGGATGTCCTTTGAGATGTACTCATAGATAATGACTAAAAAAGGGGTTGTAATTAACCCACCAATAACGATGCTATCCCATTCCAGTTATTGTGAGAGACAACACAACAAATAACTCCAAGATGCAACAATTGCCGTTACAGTGATCACAGACATCCTTTGGCGGAAAAGTCACCTGTAATCTACTACCATGTGAAAAAGAACATCCTGATTTTGTTCTTTTGTTGAAGCAAGTGAAAAAACTACTTGGACCACAGGAGGATGAGAACTGAGCTCTTAAAGGAAAAAGATATCCAGGGACAGGATTATCTTTTTGTTTCGCATTTGTGCAGTACCTAGTGCAGATCCTGACAATAATGAAGTCTTTGACTTTTAACACACAGCTACGGCAGTATAAGATGCTGCTCTGAAGTTTTTATCATTTCTCTTCTGGGAATTACCAGCACATAGCTCTGCAGGCAGAACAGAACAAGCCAGCACCCCAGACCAGCGTTAACACAAAGTCCAAACACTAAAGTTGAAATGATGTAAGAGAAGGTTTGCAGTAAGTTGCCTGACTTCACATTGAAATGGGTGAGATGTGCTTACAGACTCTTCTCTTCCAGCAACATTTTGGAAACAGAAACTGTCAGGACGGAGACAGTAACAACCAAATCAGAGATAGTGGAAACAACAAAGCACTGAAGAGCCAAAGTAAAGGTTTGCTTTTTGTTTAAAACCCCTTTCTGTTAGCGGAGTCATATCAGACATAACCCCCCACAGAGATCAGCAGAAGTCAAAAAGCAATACTGACAGCATGACTAAACCACACCGTGCCACTTTCCTCATAATCCTTATGAGCTAGTAAGATTTAATGAAAAAACAACTAAATAGGCACATTGCGGGGGGGGGGGGGGGGGGGCGACA
>VYXH01009593.1:30406-46161 GCA_013397275.1 Burhinus bistriatus
AGGGGCGGTGGTCGGGGGGCGGGGGAGCCCAATCAGGTGGCCATTCTACTTATAGCACAGCTATCTGTACTGATGGATCAACTAGTGATTCATAATGAGATGGGGAAACCAGATGAGACAGATTAAATCTTTTGTAATGAACCTAATCTGAAGATCACTGTACAACAAGGAGTCAGTGATCCACCTAATAGTTAACCTGAACGGGTGCAGGCCTGTGCTGTGCTGCATGTATAGCATGGCCTTCTGGCCCACGTTGTGCTGTGCATATCCCTTGGATGCAGGATCAAGTCAGCTGGTTAATTTTAACAAACGAGCCTGTAGGAAGCTCACAGTGGTCACCAGCAATTAAACCACCTGCATGTCCTTGTTTGTCATCATCTAAAAGTGTGGCAATAAATTCTATTGTGAAAATCCTTTTCATTTGACAGTAGGAATGATGAATAGACTTGCCTTTTTTTATTATTTTTTTAAAGAAAAATCCTTTAAGGGTCTCAAAAGACCAAAATGTATGATAACCTTTCCACAGACAGATCTGCATAGTGTGCTGCGCCCAACATGGTTCTGTGTTGCACAGCTCGGGGTTCCCAGCATCTGAAGGGATGTAGGATTATTTATACTCTCCCCTTTTTCTTTCTAGTGTTAGCTCTAATAAACAGCATTTTAAGCAATACTGCACAGACTCTGAGTTTATTGCTGGGATCATAACAAACCAGAACCTCCCGGTGCAAAACATTGTTAAAGGATGGATATATACTAAGTAGCACTGCACATAAAGTGGTGGTCAAGCTTGGCTTGCTCCAGGTTTCCTTGAAAAACTGTTTTTTAATCATTACTATGATTACCAAATGATTAATATTTATACCACATATTCAAATTAATTCTTTTCTATTGAAATTCTAGTATAACACATAATTGGTACCACCCTCTACACAGACAATTTCATACTGTGACATGCTAATCAGAGAAAGCTGAAGAGAATGGGAAGGTTTGTATGTTCAGCTAGTTACCTGACTGCAGATGTCAACTACTCTATGTCCGGCCCCATTAGATTTTTACCCAGTCCATGTGTCTTACATGAAATCACCTGTNGCCATTCTACTTATAGCACAGCTATCTGTACTGATGGATCAACTAGTGATTCATAATGAGATGGGGAAACCAGATGAGACAGATTAAATCTTTTGTAATGAACCTAATCTGAAGATCACTGTACAACAAGGAGTCAGTGATCCACCTAATAGTTAAGCTGAATGGGTGCAGGCCTGTGCTGTGCTGCATGTATAGCATGGCCTTCTGGCCCACGTTGTGCTGTGCATATCCCTTGGATGCAGGATCAAGTCAGCTGGTTAATTTTAACAAACGAGCCTGTAGGAAGCTCACAGTGGTCACCAGCAATTAAACCACCTGCATGTCCTTGTTTGTCATCATCTAAAAGTGTGGCAATAAATTCTATTGTGAAAATCCTTTTCATTTGACAGTAGGAATGATGAATAGACTTGCCTTTTTTTATTATTTTTTTAAAGAAAAATCCTTTAAGGGTCTCAAAAGACCAAAATGTATGATAACCTTTCCACAGACAGATCTGCATAGTGTGCTGCGCCCAACATGGTTCTGTGTTGCACAGCTCGGGGTTCCCAGCATCTGAAGGGATGTAGGATTATTTATACTCTCCCCTTTTTCTTTCTAGTGTTAGCTCTAATAAACAGCATTTTAAGCAATACTGCACAGACTCTGAGTTTATTGCTGGGATCATAACAAACCAGAACCTCCCGGTGCAAAACATTGTTAAAGGATGGATATATACTAAGTAGCACTGCACATAAAGTGGTGGTCAAGCTTGGCTTGCTCCAGGTTTCCTTGAAAAACTGTTTTTTAATCATTACTATGATTACCAAATGATTAATATTTATACCACATATTCAAATTAATTCTTTTCTATTGAAATTCTAGTATAACACATAATTGGTACCACCCTCTACACAGACAATTTCATACTGTGACATGCTAATCAGAGAAAGCTGAAGAGAATGGGAAGGTTTGTATGTTCAGCTAGTTACCTGACTGCAGATGTCAACTACTCTATGTCCGGCCCCATTAGATTTTTACCCAGTCCATGTGTCTTACATGAAATCACCTGTGTATACGTGCTTGTGCCGAGGCAAGTAAGTTAAACTACCACCTCTCTGTAGACATTCTTTGTTCTTGAGGATTAGCTGGGTTACACGGTGACAGGTTTTTTTCAAAGTGGAAATTAGTCTAGTACAGAGGAAAGAAAAGCAGCTTTGGGCAATACATGCTACATCTCACATTGCTGTCAGATATCTGCAGTTATGCTGTTCAAATTAAATCACTAAATATTTAACATACTTTACCAGAAGGAAGTGCAAAACAAATAACGGCTAACAACACCTGCAGCTGACTCCAGATCATATACCTCCAGGGGCTAAATTCAACTCTGGACCCCCCCCAAAATCTTCATATCTGACAGCCACCCAATGTCTTAGTGATACAGAGAGATAGCTATGACCAAGGTGAGGTTTCCTTTTGATGTTTCATCTCATATAGCAAAAGAGGAGACCTTGAAAATGTCTTTCTGGAACTATGCTGATGGTGCAACATCATGGCACATTTATTTCAGACAAAGAAACTGACAGGCCCTTGCAGACCCTCTACAATAACTTAAGAGCACAACAGATGTTCTCTTGAGTCTGCAGCTGTATATACTGACAGAGAAAACTGGCAAATGATTCATCTGATTCAGTATACTAACTTTGACCAGCCACATTTCAAGAAAGGAGACAGATCAGCCATCCTGCTGCCCCACCTTAAGCCTAAACTCTCCCCGCAGGAATTTTCCTAGTGGCATCAAAAATACCCATTTCTCACTGAATCTCTTCTCAGGTGGGGCAGATGAACACGTACCTCGTGCTTCCTCCATTTCCCCCTGTTGCCTGGGAAGAATTTCCAGGGAATTTCTACATGTATTCCCACCTACAGCACTTCCAGCCATGGAAAAGCTGTAGGACAAGTGCAAAGAGCCACACGCTACTCCTCCCAAGCTGACAGGTTAAAGGGACATCGAGAACGTCTTTCGAGACGGTGGGCGGCAAGTTGCAAGGAGGAAAGAAATATCAAATATTTCTTTTACAAAAAAGAGAGAAGCAGCGGTAGCGGCTGGGAGACCCCGCGGCCGCCTCTCCCACGCCCCCTCGCGAGTCCCAGCCAGCGAAGCGAAGCCGAGCCCCGCTAACAAAGCGCCGATGCCCAAATCCACGTCCATTTTCCCCACCCGCTGATGCTCGATTCCCCCTCCTGACCCCAAGCCCGTTCATCGCCAAGCACCGGGCGATGCCAACCGCCCTCCTTCTGCCCTGTCACCTTGCGCTGTACAGCACGGCAGCATTTTGCCCTCCACCTCCTGGTAATTTTCCCACGCTGGAAAATACCATTTGACCCACCTCTTTTCGCCCTCACCCACCGAGCAGCCAAGCGCACCAAGCCTAACAACAACCTGCTAAATTTAGCCGAGTCGCTGCCACGGCGTGTTCATAGCAGGGGCGAGCGGGAGAGGCAGCAGGCACGGAGCGGACACCGCACACACACACACGCATAGACATGCAGGCACAGGCGTGCAGGTGCCGACCGGCAGCTACTCACACCACTAGCCTGGAGATGATCCATGAGACCATGGCGCTGCGTGCCGCAGGGCTGGCTCTCCCAGCAGGGAGGGCTCGCCCAGTCTCCTCGCCCGCCGCCGGCCGCCGCCCGAGTGAGCGGGGCGGGCGGCTCGGCCATCCGGCCCCGCAGCCTCAGCGCAGCCTCACTGGCGGCGCCGCCGGCAGCCAACGCGCAGCCGGGCCCGGCCGNGAGGAGGAGGAGGAGCAGACCCCTCCAGTCTCCCCAGTGGGAGACCCCCGGGCGTATGGGGAGGGCGGACCGGGAGAGGGCGGTGGCTGCGCCAGCCGGGCAGGGGTCCTTTCCCCATGCTGCGGCATCGGGCAGACACGCGTGCGCTTCTGGACCACCGCAGCCGAGGTGGGACATGAATGAAGCAAACCTTATCGACTGTTCATATCAAAGTAAGAGCAAAGCTAAGGCATAGTGTTGATGGGCTTCTTGGATATATACCAAGAGAGGGATCCCCTGCCACACCCCAGAGTTTGCAGGCACAATGGACAAGGGTAGTAGCCACACAATCCAGGTGAATCCCCATCACCATCAGTTATGACAGCCAGCAATCTCCCCTCCACACTAGTTTTCATTAGGGGGTCTCACAGCTATTGAGTCCAATTCCCACGAGGAACATTTGCCCACATGCAGAACAGATGTTGGCTTGACCCGCAGGTTGTTCTTCCCTTAGATTCCTTTGGGTTCTTCTTTTCCTTCACTACGTTGGTACATTCCAAGTGTGATTAGATTGTCAGAAATCATCTTCCACTGCTTTGATTTTTTTCTTCTACCAGAAGCACATGTGCCCATGGGAATTCATGATGTGTTTTAGTCTTGCAGCAATCCTTACATCTCTCTCAAGCTTGCCACCATGAGACCAGCCCCAAGCTTCACTTGGAGGCGGCTCCGTGGAGCAGTTGGCCTGGTTTCAGGTGTTAGGGTCAGGGCTCCAGCCACCCTGGCTTCACTGCAGGATCCCTGCCTCCGTGGCTGACACATTGTTCTTTTCTAGGACTGTGCATCTGCAGCAAATTTTCCCCATCATTCTGAGACAGCATAGCTGAAAGGCGCTGAAATTCCCTAATGTATTGTGAGTAACCCGTGAGGAACTCTTCTAGGGAGAGACCGAACATTTCAAAACAGAGGTAGCAGAGCTAAGAGCTGATCACAGACCTCTCCAGTCCCAGGTGGCCACAGCTGTCCTCACACTCACGTCCATTTCCACAGGGGGATGATCATCACACAACATCTAGCCCTTACCTAACACCTTTCTTCTGCTCAGCTCAAAGTTCTCCATAACAGGATCATCTTTTATTATGTAGACTCCTTGGATCTAGTCCCCAGAAAAACAGTAACACCCATAGTCTCCAGCTAAAGCTGCAGGTATAGACATACCTGTAGTTGAAGTTCAGCACCTCTAAAAATTATCTTCCAGGGGGAGCATCTACATCGCCGCATTGCTCTTCTCTCTGCAGTGGGTCTGTTTCTCCACCAGAGGGAACTTCCACCTCACGCTGTGACAAGCTGTTACCTCCTCGCCCACCTCCCTGGGTTACAGCAGCATTTCCGCTTCCAACACTGGTATTTTCTGGTTACAGACAGGCTGTGAACCACAGCTGGAGGTACGGGGCCACCACCAAACATTTCTGCCTCGGGGACTGCAAGGGCCTACAGTGGCAGCATTGCTACAGCCAGCATTTTGACCGCTATACAAGCACCACAAAGACAGGAGTGGGTGGTCTGTTGCAATAAGCAAGAGTAAATTAGCCATCTTCTCCAGACAAGATTGTTCTCTGGCAGAACTGCCTTCTCTCCAAAAGAAGCCATTACACCATCTAGCCATCTAGCCCAAACTCTAAGGCAGTGAACCATCCCGTGGCTGTCTTGCTTGTGTATCATAGCCAAATAAGTACTTAGAAATCTGTTATCCTTATCCAAGGTTTTTCATGTATCAGGATTATTTAGTCTGAGATTTTAGACTGCATGTGGGCAGACACTCCACAACATTATTACAGTTAATGATGTGATATTATCAAGTATAAGGCACAGATCTCTCTGCACTAACATTTGCATAATCACCACAGAACATGGAACTTGCCACTTAGTAATTACTGCCTATTTCAAGCATAGAAAAATGGACCATCAGGAGAAGATACCGGATCATAAAGAGAGAGGACAACACCCAAAGCTGCAGCAAAACATTTTAGTGCGCAAAGCATAACTCAGCCTCATGCCCTCTTGGCTCCTTCCAGCTTCTTCCAGCCTCTGCCAGTTCACCATGTTCCCTTGCAACTCCTGCTAGTCACCATCACGGCTGACCTGCAGCTCTTTTCTGGGCAGCAACCCTTAGAAAGACTTGAAGATTTTTCCTTCTGCTTAGCAGCTCTGACAGGGGTAAGCAGGACACAGACCCCTCTTCTGCTGCTGCTTTGTACACAACTGACACAATTACCACCTGATGATTCTTGACTGATCTTAAGCCTCAAATGTACACAGATAATTAACAAGTAGTCTGGTGATGGAAAAACTAATGAGCCTGTCAATGTGAATGCAGGGAACTTTACTTAAATAGTTATTTGGTAAACAGAGGGTGAAGGGGAGAAATTCAGCTCTACCATCATCAGTGGAAGGGTGACAAGGCTCTCTACTTACTCTTCATGGGCTGTGTCTTGAGATAAATCATACAGTCACTAAGCTCGGCATATGACACCCCAAGCATCCTGTGAAGAGGCTGTGCTTGAAGAAAGCCTTTCCTTTGTTATTAAACCACCTGACCCAGTCTATAAAGAAATAATGGAGAGACACAAGAAGAGTTAAAGCTGTAGGAACAGATATGAATTAATTTACACAGCCAGCTCAGCAGAGAGGCCACTCAACGCTACTGGAACATTTTTGAACAGCTTTAGTAGTGGAAGATTGTCAGGAAGTGAAAAATCCTACACAAACTGCACCATTAGATGGTTTGATTTCTGATCCCCAAATAACAAACCAGCTTTGTTAATGAAGGC
Source organism: Burhinus bistriatus (assembly GCA_013397275.1). Classification (NCBI taxonomy): domain Eukaryota; kingdom Metazoa; phylum Chordata; class Aves; order Charadriiformes; family Burhinidae; genus Burhinus; species Burhinus bistriatus. Next base: position 37,084 of record VYXH01009593.1, read on the forward strand.
AGAGCCACCACCCTTGCCCTAAATACTATGTAGCCTTCTCCTAGCAACTACTTTTCCTGAGCAGTTCACAGCCATGGAGAAGTCAGACCACCCAACAGCTCTATCATAATCAGACTCATTCCTCTTTGGCCCCAGGGAGAGGGGATGTCAGCCTCACAGTTGAACAACAATTGCCAACCCAAGACTTCTTAGAACAAGAAGAATGACTGATATACATGCACAGGGCACTCTGTTACCAAATCTAGAAAAGGTCAGGGAGTAGCAAGCCCAGACAATTCTTATCAAGAAGGCATATCCTCCAACGTATTGAACCTATGTGAGAGGCATTTCAGAACAGCTTCAGAAGAACAGACAACCTAGCTAGGAAATGTCCCCAGGTATAGAGAAAAATATCAGACAGGAAACATCACTGTGGTGATGTTTAGGTGCTGAAGTTCACATGGAGAAAACAAAATAACAAAACGAATATAAAAATAAAATACACATGCAATAGCAACAGTGCACACGTATATTTTATAGTATTGTTACAGTACCTAAAAAGTATCAGGAGAAGAAAGATAATTTAGTCAGGAAATAGATATTCTGCATCCCATCAAGGAATATATATATACACACATACATACATATATATACACACACATATATAGATACATATGCTCAGCCTCTTGGAAGAGAAATGTTTGGTCTTCCACCCACTGGAAGAGAATGGGTGATCTCTTGCATTTATCTCCTGACTTCTACTCAGAAAGCAAAGGAAAAAACAAGGAAACAAAAACCTAAAAAGATAATGTGGACATTTAGGGCAAAAATCCAAGAAGAATGCAGCTCCTGAATATAGTAATGAAAAATGCCCATTTCTAAAACTACAGCTTTACTAACAGATACGGACTAGATATGAAAAGGTTAATCCTACTCGACTGGGGAGTATTGTTAAAGCATGTGGAGACAGTCAGCATTTCCTGGCTGCCATTTCCATCTTTATTATTGAATTACTTTCTTCAGAGCTATGGTCATTAGCAAAGAAAGATTAAGAAATGCCTATTTTGACTCAAAAGTGGTGTGGTCTGGCATTTGAGCTGGGAACTGTGACTGCTGAGAAGCACTCCTCATTCTCAATGACTCACCACATGAGCTTGCGGAAAACATGGAGACCAGCATGTTTCAATGCATCATTTGGCTTTGGGTAACCAAAATGGAACAGCTTAGCCCCAATATTCTAATAGAAAACTCTACAGCACAGAGTTCAGTCACTGCTGTTCAGTATCTCCACATCCTAAGCTCTGAATACGTCAAGTCATGTATCAAAAGTGTCTTCTGAGAAGTCTGTTCTTTGCTTCCCATATCCCCTTCTGTAACTTACATGACACAAGATGCTTCTGCCTTGGAATAAGTCCATGTGTCTTAGATTAATTCATTACTGGCTGTGAAGCATCTGCAGACCCTCCAGCTCTGTGGGAAATTATCCCAGTTCAGCATGTTTTCCATTCTAGTATTTCAGAATGAAGAAATACTTAGATTACAGCATTTTATAAACTGATGAAAAAAGGACTGTATCTTAGACTGGAACTTACGTTTTCAGCCTTAAAAGCCAATAAAGACAGTAATAAATTACCACTATTATTGTAGTACTTCTGACACTCAGATTAGTTTTCTTGGCCCTTGTTACCTGCTACCATCTCTCCACCTCAGCCTAGTCATGCACAATCATCAGGTCTATTCCGTGTTTCCAAATGATCTGCCTGTCACTGTTTATGTCCTAAAGACCCCGCTACAGACATCTTACAACAAAATGTAAAAAGAAAGGAAATAGTTCGATAAAAAAATTATGTGTAAGCAAAGAAGATGATGATCAGAAAACAGATTGTTGGAAGAGAGGTCTTACAGATCAAATTGTACAGCCTCCTAGTATAGCAGGTAAGAAGAAACACTGTCGTCTCCTCTTAGGGATGTGATGTACAACTCCCTTATTTTTATGAAGCACTTCTCCCCTTGTCCCTGCCAGACAAGAACCTACTCACATATTTGGTAAAGATTGCAAACAAGGAGGAAGATATGCTGCTCAGATATGTTGGTTGGATACTTGGAGAATGTCAGCTTGGGATTTCCCCATAGCAGGTTCAGATCCTCACCATCTTTCTCTTGAGGCTTTTCTTCTTCATGAACACTTGCTCTCTGAATGTCTGCTGGAGTCAGAAGGCAAGCGTGACAGAGATGTTCCCTCTGTTAAGGAAAGGAAACTTCTAAAAGAAGAACTGCAAGAGTGACTTCTAATAATAAGGTATACTCACAAGACTGGAAAGCAGCAGCAAGATCAAGCCTATTCTAGCTTTAAAACAAGACATTTAATCATTCTGAAAAAGTAAAGGGAAAGGGCCACTTCCTGGGCAAACTGTTGTGGATGATGCATACTGAGTCAAGACCAGGGGAAGGTTACTCTTTAAATTTTCTGCTCTGTGCCTCTTTGAGCCCTAATTATCATCTACTGCCAGAGAGGAGATACTAAGACACACAGACCTTTGGTCTGATCCAGTACATCAGTTCTTATATTCTTGCATAGGAAGGATAGGCTTTTTTGAATTTTGTTACTGTATAGTGTTTAATGATGACTACAATACAATAGTAAATGTACTGAAGGATGACTCAACCATGTTACTGCCCTTAAACCAGACACAGAGAGAAAGGAGGAAGGTAATTAAGTGCTAGTGTGAACATGATATTTGCTAAAGAGGGTTGTTGAGAGAAATATGGTCAGTGCATGGCTTTGAGGTTTCACTGAGGCGCCATGCAGATGGTAATGTTAAAGATAACAAGAAGCTGTAAATAATAGTGAAAGGGGCCTTTCTCATGAGCAGAAGAGACAAGGTTTCCTTCAAGGAAACAGAGAAGGAAAGTGGGGGAGCCTTAATTACGTTAGAGGAAAACTAAAGGACTGCTGCAGACTGATCTTAGCAGTTTCTAGAGACAGGCTGTCTTCATGGACTGATGTAATAAAAAAAATTGAAGGCAATAAGAGAGGAAAGCAAAGTGGGCTTCTTTGCCATCCCTTGCTGAATCACCTTTAACCAACCACTTCGGTATCACAGGCACTGCTCTGTTTACCAGTATACTGTACATAGGTGAAATTACTAAGCAATTACTAGACTACTGTGGCTTTGTGAAAACATGCTTTAATAAGTGTATAAATGTTACTTTACTGTAAGTTTTAATAAAGAGCTGCTATTGACCTTCAGGGTCAATTTAAATCCCAGCACGAACTGGGATGTGGCAACTACAGATTTCAATTTCGTGCAAAGCCCTGAGGGAGACAGAAGGAAACTAGCTGCACTGGCACACCTGGCAAAGATGCCTTCCCATAGGAGCTGCTCAGAAGTACCTGCAGGTGAGCATCAACCTCACTGTGTGCGCACTCATTTCTCCAGGGATTTTCCCATATTTCTACCAGGGTTTTCCTCCTCCTCCCATACGCAACAATACACCTGCCTCCTCCATGTGGGTCCTGTTCTGTTCCTCTCAAGGTGTGTAAACCACCTACTGCTTTATAACTGCTTTCTCCACAGTTATAAATGCAAAGAGAAATGCTGAGTGTCAAAGCACAGAGCATATTGAAGACACTGGCTCTCATACTATGTATAGTCATGAACATGAAATTCCACCATGTTAAGCTAGTTCCAGTTCTATTTAATTCTGGAAAAAGTAAAAAGGATGTCAGGGAAAATATGCCTCTTTATATGGATAAGTTATACAACTATGACTGCAGTCAGAGTATATGAAAAACTTGCAGTATCATCCTGCTTCTCTCTCTCATTATGTGGCAGTAAGAACAACAATTGATTGTCTTCCCAGGGACAAAAAAGGCTAAGCTCCAAAACTGAAATGGAAAAAAGCAGGATCCAAACAAACAACTTAGAGACTTCAGAAAAAAAGACAAATGAAAAATACATCCACTGTGATGAGAGTTTTCAAGCTACCTTCTATAGGCTATTTATAGAGGACCCCATCCCTATAAACATTACTCCCTTTGGAAGACTTACAATATCTCACTATTAATGAGACCAGATAGCAGTTTCTTGGCTAGTATCTGCTTACAGCTTACAAAGATCAGAGTGAGTGGTGCGCGAATAGCATATAGCACACTCCCAACATTTGGTGCTGGGAAGTGATAATATTGTAACATGTTTCTGAACGATGCACGTCTGACCGAGGAAAGTGGCAGTAGTTTTTCCCCACAAATAGTGATCCAGTCTGGCTGCTTAGCACAAGATTTGAAAAGGCTACAGCTGGAAATGGAAATTCAGACTCCTAGAAGTCCATACTACAATACCACAAGCTACTCTACAAAGGTAATGAAGAGAAAAAAAGACAACAGCCAACTGCGGGGAAAAAAAAAAAAAACCAACAAGAAGCCTTTGTGCTCAATTTCCATTTTCCATATTAGTCTCCAGCCAGAAAACTGCAAGTTCCAACCTCTTGAGCTGCAAAAAGGAGCATTCACAAGCACATGTTCTCCCTCCCTCTTCCTCCACGCTCCCATAAGAGACTCTTAATTGCAATGTATACAGGTGATGGAGTGTTTTCTATACTCTCTTCTCCCTCAGACCCCATTTCAGCTGTCCTCTGTTGAAAATACTTCCAATGTCTATTACAGTTCAGAGATTCTCCAAGTGCCACTGACATGAAATGGACAGAATAGCGCCAGTGAATAACACTGCCAACAGCAGAATTGTGAAGGTATATCTATATCCCGTGAGAAGTGTGCCAGTGAATCATAGAACTTCCCAGAACTACCCTGAAACCAGTGAGGGCACTGATAAAGGTGTTTCTGTAGCAACACAGAGGTTACTCTGAGACAGCTACACAAGTACGTCCTCAGTGGCCAAGGGGTGATTTTCAATTCATGCTGAGCTCCATGCCACTGAGGCTACACCTGACTTTGTAGAATAACTGAATAATTTAGTTTGCAAGTAGCCTGTGGAGGTCATCGGGTCCAACCTCTAGCTCAAAGCAGGGCCAACTTTGAAGCTGCATTACACTTGTCTCCAGCTAATATTTTATAAAGTAGTCTAGCCGTGACTTTGTGAGCTGCAGCTGTTACAGCACAGTGGAATGTGAGATAGTTTTAACCTTACAACAGCTCTGCAGAACTGGTGTGGTAGGCAGAGACCTGAAGCTGTCTTAGCACTGAAGTTGTCTTCCCTGGTGCCAGCAGCACTGCAGCTATCAGAGTGCTGTGCAACAGGTTGTGTTACAAACCTTACTGGGAACGACTAGGTCAAGACATTGCTCTTTTGAATGGAAAACTGGTTCTGCAGAAGTCAAGTGCATTCCTTCTATTCACTGTAGGCAAGAGGATTTCAAACCCTGGTTTGGGGCTATAGTAAACACACATGGTGGGCAGCTGCAGCCATTACTTGAGAGTTAATCCCTGTAACATCCTTTGTTAATCTAACTACAATGATCAAGTGGTATGGAACATATTCAACATACCCATAGCGTGCATGTTAGATTAACAGGATTACCTGTTGATGATGGTAATACTACACTGTATTTATTCAGCACTTCTCTGAAGAACAGAAGGTACTTTTTATGGGTGGGTAAATATTTGTTAATCCCAGAGAGGAAAATGAAGTGCAAAGAGGTTAAGTAATAACACCAGTTCCATACAGTGAACCAGTAGCAATATCCCTAACGCCTGCTCTAACACAGCATTTTTTAAGCCATCGGTTGATATGACTTGCTCATAAAGTCCTAACAATTACAGCACATCCTAGTTTCTTACGATAGAAGTCTGCTTATAAAGCAACATTTCTATTGCTAGTTAAGCCTCCATTTTCACTACACACTTTTTGCTAACTTTGAAAGAGTCTATAGAAAATATATTTGGGAAGCAAGCTTATAGGTTAGTATGGTAAATCTAGAAAAGGTACTGTAGCACATCTAACACATTGTGATACAGAATAGTCCCATCCAAGCATTCTGAACTGTATCTTTTCTAGCCTGTGTTCATAAATGATTATTTTGCATTCCTTGTGTGCAAGCAATAGATGTGTTCAAAGCACTCTGATAAAATAATGAACTTTAAGAACAAAGATTTCTTTTTTTCCCCCTCTTTAAAAGATCCTTTATGGCCACAATCAATTCCTGTGATTCCTGTCTTTAGACATTCTCTTCTAATGTTCTTAAGGTCATTTCTACCATTGGAAACCTGTGAACCCTGAACATACACTATACTGCTTATTAGCTTGTTAGTCCCTCATACTAACATTCACCCACAGTAGCTTTTGAGAAAAAAATTTAAAAAATTCAATGCCTACCTAATTTGGGCAACAATGTGTAAACCAAAGAGTAGCACAGACATCATCCCACCTTATGTTTGTATCTAGTTCAGCATTTACTCTAAAAGAAAGGGTGGATGGTAGGTCAATAATCAGGGAACTCTACAGCAAATGAGTAAGATTAGACATCTCTGAGGGATAATTTGTCCCACTTATTCTAGACACCTATTTTAGTGTGAATCTCCTTCTGGAGATGCTTCTCTCTGTTCCCTGCAGAGTAAGCCTAGACAATACGATGGCTGCTGGTGGATGAAGTTCATTAAATGCCTATTTTTTGTATTGGCAGTTTGTGACCTATATGTTATACAAAGTGAGACACATTCTACCTCTGCTGCAACCAGAGGCAAAATGCTAATCATCCCAGTGGCATGAGTCAGGGAAACTAACACCTGACACACAATCATGCCTTCTAAAATTCAAAGTCCTCCAGTGATCTGCTGTACTTTTTTTCCAAATTTGCATTTATAAAATCCTTTTCAGCTTTGCCAATTATTTTAATCACCTAAAATATTTTTCTTCTTGCTTTTGAAATAAATCCATCTCCAGCTATCCCAAGGTAGACATACAGGTTTTAAGCTACTCCTCATTGTTTATGTGTCCAAGATTGTTGGACAACAGGGACAGCCTGGAGTAACTTGGCTGTGTCTCTTATATTCTCATTAGAAAACTGAAGATGTAAACTTTATTCTGTGATAAATTATGCATATGAAATAAGAGTAAGAAGCAGCACTAGAAATCTATGCTGCAGCACAAGTTCCTCTGCAAAGGAAACTGGAAAATGTAATTTCCATTTTTTAGCCAACAGTAGTTAGGTAATTATGCTATTGAGGGCACTAGATATAGGGAAGCAAGAAAAGTTCCGTTTTGCCTTCTTACGATTTTCAGAAGAGATGACAGACAAGACGGATCACAACCTTCCTCGTAGGCTGACATATGATCTCTTAAAAAAATCAGTGGATGAAATTCCTAGTTTCACTGGAGTCAGGAATTCGCTTTAGAACTACTGTTTTAATTTTAGGCACAAACCTCTACTGCCAAAGTCTAGGGTTTGGAGAATAGCCATTAGTCTCTGACAACTGTGAAGAGAGATGGTTAGGGAAAAGACACTATTAAGTCTCACTGACATATAGTAGACACGTATAGTAGACTTGGGGAGCTTTACAGAGAGGAGTAGGAAATTACTAAGTGCTTTACAGTGATATAGACAGTGAAACATAATTACCAGCACCAGTATCAATGCCCAGCTGCACTGCAGGCTTCAGCTTGGAATTCAGTTGCCATCCCAGTGGCCTTACAACTGCTGCAGTGCTCCCCTCAGCAGGGCTGGCTGTCAGTGCAGAGGAAAAGGCTTCAGCCCATGGCAGGAGAGCTGAGACTGAAAGAGCATCAGTAACAATCTGTAACTTGCAGCTGTACCTATTTTTTAAGCGGTACTGTTGCATTTGCTCTCTCTAATTAAGCTGCAGAGAAATCACAATACCCATTTCCAGTTCCTGAACTGAGAGTACAGGGAAGGCGGGAGCCAGTTTGGAGGCACAGGTGTGTCAGCTGCTTTGATTTTGCTTTGAATATATTTTACTCACAATCTCTACTCTTGCATATTATTTCTTGCATTGTCCCTTTATCTGAAACAGATGACTCAATTCCATTTTAATATTAAATATCTTCTGGGAAAAATTCTTAGCAGCTGCTTTACAATCATGCTTTTTTCCTCCCTGGCATTAGGGAGCATAAACACTTATTAAAGTTTACAAGGAAAAGGAAATGTGAAGATTAAAATAATATTTAATTAGTAGCTATAATACTCATCATCTTTCAGGTGCACAACACAAAGCAATTCATAAGAATGATTATTGTTATCCCCATCTTACAGAGAAATAAGGTGAATTAAATTATCTGCCTAATGACACACTTAGTGTTAGATTCCAGATCTTGCTCCCAGTTCTGTGCTATATCAACTAGGTCACATTTAGCAACATACAATTTTTAAAAATTCCCAGTTCTATATCCACTGATACCTGGGATCTTAACCTTTCAATCTCTCTCAGTGATACGGAAGCTAGTAGCATTACTTTAGCTTTGTTAACTTTGTATCAGCACAACATGCAGAATTTTAAAAAAAAACAAATAAACAAACAAAAAATCCCAAAACCCGAGGTATTTCTCAGTTGACTCTTGACCCGAAAAGATAGTGTGTTGTATTTTCCTATTGAAAACAGAGTTACTACACTATGAGGTAAAACATACAATGTTCTCTGCTAAATATCCATTGCTCCAGTTCAAGGGAGAGTTGGAAAGTGGCAGGACAAAAGAATTGGAGTCAAGAAAGCCACTGTTCTCTGTGGGGAGTGGAAGGATTTGCAGTGCATCACGTAAGACTCAAGTGCATACAACCTACCCATCAAGATCTCTCTCAAGTGCTTTCTCCGCAACCAAGTCAAAAGGCTGAGCCTCTTTTTAAGTAAATACACATTCAAGAGCAACCAAAGTTCTTGTCCAAATTGCACATACTCGTAACTCACAACAATCGCTGAAGAGACCAGCTCCAGGGCAGGTAAGTCCGCACTGGGGAAGGGGATTGCGGTGAAAAGGACCAGCAAGGAGCTCTTTTTTGGGGCTCTCGAAGGCCAGAGAAGCGGCTAGCTCGTGCCAGCACCGGCAGCTTGGGGGAGGGCTGCTGATGTGGCAGTTCTATACGTGCCCTGCCAGAGCGCAGCCGGCCAGTCACTGCACACCGAGGAACTCA
>VYXH01009613.1:7340-54659 GCA_013397275.1 Burhinus bistriatus
AGTACCTCAGCCTTCTCCTTGTCCATTGTTACCAGCTTGCCAGTCTTGCTCATCGGGGGGGGGATACACTTTCTTTGACCTTCCTTTTCTGGCTGACATATCTGTAGAAGCCCTTAATATTATTTTTTGTGTCCCTTGCCAAGTTCAGCTCCAGCTGTGTCTTGTCCTTCCTGACCCCATCCCTACACAACCATGCAACGTCCCTATACTCTTCTCAGGATATCTGTCCCTGCTTTCACTGCCTGTGCATTATCTTCTTACCTTTTAGTTTGACCAGCAGATTGGAGTAACCCATGCTGATCTCTTACCTTCCTTTCCTGATTTCTTACACCTTAATTCCTTTGGAGGAGCACTTAGCTAGAGTCCCTGCAGGCTGCAGGCTGGTTAGGTAGAGTGGGCACATGGGGACATAATAACAAGGATGAGAAAAGAGCTGTCAGGAAAAGGGCTCAAAATGAATAGATATAGGCAGTGAGGTCTGCCTGCAATAGTTAGGAGTTTCTGGTCTGGTTTATGTATCTTTCTTCAGGAAAAGATGCCTTCTTTAGAATTATTACTCCAGAAAATCAGATATATTATCTCCAGGTAAAGCTTTCTGACTCCTACTCTTAAAATCTACTCCAAACAAAATTCTAGTTGTATACTTTTATTTACACATGAATCTTTCTTTGGGTTTCAGTGCCACAGACGCAGAGTTTACTTTTTGCTTCATCTATATTGATGGACTTCAGATATTTCCTCTACAATATTAGATACTACACTTATCCCAGATAGTTTGGTTATTTTGCTGCTTTCAGGTTTCTATCAGACAACACAGCAAATAAAGATGAATAAATATGATTGATTGATACTGGACATAACATAAAATACCACCTTTGTATTCTGGCATGGAAACTGAACATTGCAAACACTACTAATAGACGTTCAGCAAAGGCACTCTGGGCTGGGATACTAGCTTTGTCACAGATTTGTTGAATGCAATACCACTAGAACAAAATAACAGTGTCATCTTCAGCAATCTTCAAGAATCTGATTTTGTGCATTGTAGACTTATGTGTCTGATTAAAAAATCAAATGTTTCTTCCTGCTAGCAAAATGGCTAGCAAATGACCATAACTTGTATGTACTTTTTTTAATATTTTCTCACTTGTCTGCACAGACAACTTGCAACCCATGGAGTATTTAGAAGTTTTGCTTTGGATATTTATGACTTATTTGGTATGTAATTGCTAGGTGTAATTTCTATACTCATGCTGATGACAAATATTTAAAAGAAGTGCAAATGATTATGATGATTTTTAGCAGTGGCAAAAGAAACAAAACCAACTGAAACTTAATTTGATCTGGGTACCTAATTCTCTTTAAACTCCTCAGAAAATGGGATGCAGCAGGTACACCTCTGTAGGGCCACAACTTCATTAATGCTGTTCTGTGTGCACATGCAACCAGAGCTCCCAAAGGGGCTCACAGTCAAACATCTATCAAATCAAAAAGAACATTGCACGTGGAGTTCATGAAGGCTTAATGTCAGGGATGAGAGAGCAAATGATATCTGATCTGACATGAAGTTAGAGTGGCAAAGACAATATCTAATCCAGCATGAAGCATGACAGAAGAAAGTTAAACTTTCAATCATTTTTAACGTTTGAAGCAGCTGAGAGGAGGGGACTGATGCAAACTCAGTGTTTTGTGTCATAGGATTCAGTGTTTGTGACCTAATACCAGAAGACTTAAGACTGTATTTGCCATATTACTGAACCATCCTTCTAGTCAAATCCAGGGACAATATAAACATAGGAAGACACTGCTTATCCCCCAACCAGTTTGAATCCTAAAGAACAGAGCAAACAAGCATGCACAGCAAAGCACAAAGGAAACAACTTTCACGGCAGGGATAGGTTATCAAAGAGCTATGTTATGATGTAGGTTGGGTAGGCGACAGGTACACAACCTGATGCTCCAAACTTAATTGCAAGGCCAGTAAGTGAGTAGTTACATGCATATTAGTGGAATGGGAAATCCCAGCAGCTAGAAGTATTTCCTGAATCTATGTCTGAGTAAGATTTGGATGTGCCTAATCTGCTTCAGCAGTTTATCTAAATCAGGCAGTAGGACCCCAGGGCCCACTGTAACAACCCATAACAAGCTGGCTAGATACAGGTACTGTGTGATTTTGAAAATTGAAGCAGAGTCTCCTCTGAGAGGTTACGACTCATTTGTCATCACTCACTGACAAAAGGTCAGTGTGTAGAATATCTGATATGATTAGGGTTTTGAGGACCAAGGATGATTTCTGTAACACCCCATATTGCACTCAGAAACATCTTTGAAATGGAGAAGAACAGTTTTCCTAAGATAGGTTGGAAAATATCTGTAATAGTCCAACATAGAGAGGTATTTAGTGTATATGGCTAATTTTTTTTCTTATTCCTTCTTAGAAAATTCTTGTGCATTCAATTTTCTCCCAATAGCCGAGGTCTGATAACTCATTATTTCCCTTCTGAAACTTTCCACGTGATCTGCTACTGTTAAAAATTCGGGCCCTGTAATTCTGACTGTCCATAACAAAGACCTTTGTTGTTTTTTGTCTCTTTTTAAAAATGTAAAGTCTCGCTAAAATTCAGCGTCCTCCTCACCAGGTCACTTTAACAGTTCAATTTTAAGCTACCCTCCTCCAAACTGGCACTCTTTTTTTTCTCCTTTAATGATCTTCAGGCTCTTAGCAAGAAAGTCCTGACAGTCATCAAAACTAACACAGGAAAATTCTGCATAACAGCTACAGTATCTAGTATGGGTACATATCATGTGCCTTTTTTTTGTTTTTCACTTCAAAGTCAAAACACTTTAGTTTGCTTTAATTAGCATAGCATATAACAGTTATGAGTATTTTTCAGAACTCCCTTTATGATACACTTTTATAACAAATGAACACTTTTATAGAAGAAGAATTAATCTGATAAGTTTATCAAGTTCTACAGAATATGTTATTTAAGCTAGACTGCTGGATAGAGAGTGTAGAAGCTGAATCAGGAATTTTAGTCTCTTCCAAGCCTTCATCCAGAAAAGCATTCCTGTTACAGAAATCCTTATGCACATGGTAAAATTATATGATATACCAAGGATGAAAATGAGTCAGCGTACTTGTTTTGATTGGGATAGAATTAATTGTCTTCATAGCAGCTAGTATGGGACTATGTTTTTGATTTGTGAACAAAACAGTGTTGATAATACAGGGACATTTTACCACAGTGTCAAGACCTTTTCTATTTCTTACATTGCCTTGCCAGCTAGTAGGCTGGGAGTGAGGAAGAAATTTGAAGGGGACACAGCCAGGACAGCTGACCCCTACTGACCAAAGGGATATTCCATACCATGTGACGTCATGCTCAGCGATAAAAGCTAGGGGAAGAAGGAGGAAGACGAGATGTTCAGAGTTATGGTGTTTGTCTTCTCAAGTAACCATTGTGTGTGATGGAGCCCTGCTTTCCCGGGGATGGCTGAACATCTGACTGTCGATAGGAATGTGAATGAATTCCTTATTTTGCTTTACTTGTGTGTGTGGCTTTTGCTTCACATATCAAACTGTCTTTACCTCAATCCGTGAATTTTCTCACTTTTGCCCTTCTGATTCTCTTCCCCATCCCACTGCAGGGGAAATGAGCGAGTGGCTGTGCAGGGCTCAGCTGCCTACTGGGACTAACTCACAACAGACAGGAAAAGGTGATGTCTTTTATTGGACCAGATGAAATAGCTGGAAAAATCATATAGCCCTACAGGAGTTAAAAACTGTATTTGCATCTGAAATACTTTTTTTTTTTTTTTCTCTTTGGAGTTTTTCAACTCTGTCATTACTTTAGGTGACATCAGAAGCACTTAAAATGCTTTTATGGGCTCTATTAATGTCCCAATCCACAGCAAACGGTATCTAAAGGACTTCCTGCACTTCAGATTATGACTTTGATTCCTAGCCCTCAATAGATTTTTCATCTGTAAACGTCTCTCACTGCTTTTTAAACTCATGTAAAGGTTTATCATCCACATCTCCTTGTGACAGAGTTCCACAGATTAACTATGAGCTATGAAGCATTTCTATTTTGTTTGGTGGCTTGTTTTAGCTAGATTACTTAGACATCCCTAGTCTTCATTGGACTAGTCCTTCCTTTTTTATCTTCTCAATGCCACATATGACTTTACTTTTTACCCCTTATTGGTTGTTCCTTTTCCCAAGTTGAATAACCCTTGTGACTATCTTCGATTATTCTCTCTAATTTTTCCCTGCTTCCTTTTTGAGATGGCCGTACGGGTAGTAGAAACTGCAAAGAACACCCAGGATAGCTTTATACAATATCATACAATATCATACAATATCATAATATTTGCTGTATTGTTTTCCTTTTCCTTTTTTTAGGCTTTTATTTTCTTTTTCAATGCTCCTGAGTATTGAGCTGACATTTTCATTGAACTATTTATTACAAGCCCATTGTAAAGATCTCATTCCTGCATGGCAAAAGTAATCTCAGAGTTTATCACCTTGTATGTAAAATTAGGACTGTTTTTCCTCATGTGCATCACTGTGCATTTACCTACACTGATTTCATCTGCCATTTCATTATCACTTTATTTCTTCTGCAGTTCAGTTGCCCTTGTTTTTATTACCTTGAATAACTAACTATCAGCAGCAAATTTTGTCTCCTCATGGCTTCCTCCTCCTTTTTTCCCAATGATTTATGAAAGTGATGAACAGTCCTGAAACAGCAAAGTTCCTGCACTACTCCACTTTATTTATTAACCAAATGAATTTAAAGTTGAGCCACTGAAACTATGTTAGACTGTTTATGTATTTCCTTGTTGAATTTTCCACCTTCTTTAATATACAGGTGCTGAATTTTAGGTGGTCATGTGTTTCTCAAATACCAAATTTTTAACAACCTTGAGAATATATGATCAGTTAAAGATATAATTTGACAGACTTCCTTGAACCATGTGGGATTTTTTTTACTTAGCTAGACTCTTAGTATTTTTTACAGGGACAATTCTAGCCTCATGATTCTCCAGAGATCGTATTGATGTGATATGATGTGATATGATATGATGGGAAACACTTATCAACAATGTAAATTTAGAAGCACATGTAGTTAGATAGTACTAACATTCATTACATGTTCAGTTTTCATATTGTGTGATTATGGACAATGTTTGTGTGGGTAGGTTGATCCTGAAGTTCAGTGAAACCATTAGAAAGACTTGAATGATCTTGATTTCAAAAGCATAAAGATACTTCAAAGAAGAAAATGTCTCCTGATCTAGAGAACTTAATCAATTATATGGACTTAGTAAATCTATGGAGACAGAATTTGAAATTTTAGATTCAGTTGCCAGATTGTTTCTCTAAAAATTGTTACATCAAGGGATGCATTCATGTACACATAATATATGTATGTGGTAACTACAATAATACAAAGAGACTTTACTTACCTGTTGATTGCTATATTTGACTGGGCGATTTTGAAAACTTTGTAGCTAAGGCAAATGATGAAGGACACTTGGAAGGATCCTTAGGATACTTAGAAGGAAGAGTCAATGAAAACTCCAGAAAAATTTGGGAAGGAAGTGGAAAAAGATCATGGGGGAGTAGAAAGGCAAGCCTTAAGTGAAGGACTTTCCAAGGTCACAGAAGTAAGTTGGAAAGATGCAATAGCTGGGGAAGCAGAAAAAGAGATCATGAGGAAAAGGCCCTTCCATCACACCAGAGGGTCTGAACTCAACCCTAAGATCATTCCAATAGTTACTAAGCACATTGGAGCAATTCTGTGAAACCCTGCTCAATAAATGTGTGTACATGGGTGTGTGAGGTGTGTGTGAGGTGTGTGTGATTATACAACATCTATTCTGAAAGAAGCAAATTTAACCTTTCATTGAGGGAGAGCAGCATGAAGACAGACTGCAATGCACCGTTTCCGTTAAGGGGTCAGAGATTGTGAATATGAAATAAAACCAAAAGGCCAAGGGAAGAAGTACTGTAGGACGGTGAGATGCAAGAAGTCTTAAAATATATGGGATTCTGGAAATCTGGCAAGTGCATAAATATATAGACCTTGAACAGATCCGTGACAAAAGATTATCTGAAAAGTCTTTTTTAGCAGTACTTAGTTTGTCTCTTTTTCCTATAGGCAAGAGCATGGAATAGGGCATATAATGACAATTTCAGCCGGTTTGGAACACAACTCAACACCAGAGCTGTATTTCTGGATGACAGATGATTCATGTTCTATAATTTTTTAGCATTTATACATCTGGGTTTCAATGCAGCATTTGGCACTTTTGATTGCACCAGATTAGACTGTTACATTATAGTTTGACTCAGAATGTTATTTTAAAAATATATATATTAAATTTGTTGAATTTGGCAGGTTCCCAAACCCTTACAGTAGCTCTCTCCTGTCAGGCTTTCTGTTTGCAAGTAGAACATGTCAGATAATATCTGGAAATGAAGATTTAATGTGGTCGTAATCTTATCTGAACAATAGAAATAATCACATCAGGTGAATGCTTTAAGGATTACAATTTTGATCACTTTTAATACTTTTTGAAACGTGCTTTCACACCAGGGGAAGGTGAGAGCGCATTTCTTTAGGGGGCGGCAGGGGGAAGGAATCTGAAAATTCAAGTCTCTTTTAGTGTTTTTGTGCTTGAGCAAAATTCATTTTAAGGTCACTGGAGCTTACCTAAATAATTATCTTAAAAATCATTCAAGGACATTGATGTCTGTTGTTAACACTTCTGCAAAAACAACAAAACAAACAGAAAAAATTTATGTCAGCAATAATATTTTCATTGAGATTGAAATATTCTACAGGAACATGCTGAACTCATTCAAAATTTCAGAGAGGAAACAACGCTGTCTTTTTTGTTTCTATATTACATTAGAAGATTAGATTTAAAACTGCATGCATATTACTGGTGCTGATGTATGTTGCATCTTGTCCTTGCTTTATTTTTATGCTATCAAAACAAAGTCATTTTTCATTATCAAAATGAAACAGTCTGTTGCTTAAAAGTAGAATTATTTTGGAATAATCATTATGCAATGACTATTTCAAAATCACTGAACTGGCATACATCTGATTTGTAGTGATTTTTACACAGTGTTTAGTTCTTTAGGTTTTGGGGGTTTTTTTAAGCTGTTGGAGTGTGTTCCATGTGCTTCATGGAACTGTTTGCTGCTCAGTTCTATGTGGAGAAAATTGAATATTCAAAATATTTTCCGAACTCCCATAAATTTCATAGTACACTTAAAAATAGCAGAATGTGCAGAAGACGACTTATAGTCCCGGATCACAATAATACTCTAAAATTACTACCTGTTGTAAAGAAATTCAGAGAATGAAGTACCCAGGACTTTCAGAGGGCATCCCAAAGATTTTTTAAGACTTTAAGAACAAAGGGTTTTCTCTGAACTTACATATCTGCTGTTTTCACTGTACCAAACCAAACAGCATCTGTTTGGCTGAGACATTTCATTAAGGCATTTTTCAGAGTTCTTTTATCACTGGCACTTTTCTTACATAGCTGGCCATATTCCCCGTTAGAAATTTTTGTATCATTTGCCATTTGAATTGGCCATCAGCTTCTAAACACTCATTCTTGCCATGCCTTTTTCTACTAGACTGAACAGCCTTTTAGTATCTGATATTTTTAGCAACTAATGTCTGGAGTATTCATACATTGTAGTCACAGCACCTTTAATACACTTTTTGTTAAACTAAGTAGATTGAGTTGTAGGTGTCTTCTGCAGAAATGCATTTCTCTACCCCTTAAGTAATATCTGTGAATCTCTTCTGTCTTCTCTCCAGCTTTTCCATCTCTTCTTAAAATGTCGACTACAGAACTTCATATGTTATTCTGATATGTCTCACTAATATCATGTACATCTAACTACTATGCCCTTTGTTATACAGCCACAGATCATGTTGTCACTTTTGCAGCAGAACTGCATTGTCAGTTTGTGTCAAATTCATAGAATCACAGAATCATAGAATGGTTTAGGTTGGAAGGGACCTTAAAGGTCATCTAGTTCCAACCACCCTGCCATGGACAAGGACACCTTCCACTAGACCAGATTGCTCAAAGCCCCATCCAGCCTGGCCTTGAACACTTCCAGGGATGGAGCATTCACCACTTTCCTGGGTAACCTGTTCCAGTGCCTCACCACCCTCAGAGAGAAAAATTTCTCCCTGAGATCTAATCTAAATCTACCCTTTTCTAGTTGCCTACATGCTGTACATGTGCTCTTTCTAGGGTACAATCTTACTTCTGCCAATTATGAACTCTGTTCCTCAGTATATAAGTTTTCATTTTGTGAAGCTAAGTTCATTTTGTTTGAATCACTTCAACCCAGATCACTATTTTCTGCTATTCCAGTTGTTTTGTCTTGGTGGGGTTTATGGTGTAAATGTTTGTTTGATGCTTGCTTAGATACATGCAATCAAAATGATAAATAAGATTCTGGTACAGAAAACTGTGTAAGTTAAAGACTAGCTTTTTCAGAAAATAAAAGCTAAATCAAGTACTTTTCCCAATCTTATTCTGTTATTCTAAGGTTCAAAAAATACATTCCCAAAGATTTGAATCACAAAGTTATGGAAATCTTCAGATTTCCACATGAACTTTCTGGTTCCCATATGAATCTTGAAGTTCCCAGAGAACACAGCAGCACATCCAGCCTTGCATTCTGAGGCACATTGGAGGCGGAGGGAAAAGCAGTGGGTAAATGTGAAAATGAATTTAATTTCAAACTTGCTTTTGCAATGAAGTCATTGATCATGGCTTTAAAGTATTTTGTGCATTACCTGTATCTTTTCACTTGATTTTGGTAAACATAACAATAAAATGAGAAATGTCCCTTTTTTCCAATTCTGCCTCCCTATTTTGCTATTCATTCCTTTACTAAGCGACAGTAGCAGAGGAAAAAATAAAAATAAGTGCTTAGGTAGAGCAGCTTTCTTGTACGTTTGAAGAAACGATCCTTTATTACAACCACTGCGGTGGCAATGTTTATTTCAAACTTTAAATCTTGTGTCATTTTTTAAAGCTTCCAATTGTGTTGGAAAAATAAAAGACAGACTCCCCAAATGAGGTCTAACTTCAGCCAATATGGTCAGATATCATGTCTGAAGCAATGGTGAGCATTAGATAAATTTGAATGGAGCAGCTTTGGACCCCTTACCCCTGACAAACCTATCGCTGTTTAATGTATTGGTTCAAAGACCTGTTCTATTTTATCCCTCCTTCCCTTGTCTCTGTATCCTCTGTTTTGCCATCACTTTCATCAAAAAGTCTCCATGCACAAAATGATTTTGCTTTGCCTCAGATCTAGTCCTTCTTCACAATAAATAACCGTAAGAAGTGAGAGATGTTTCCTAAACCACTGCATCTGTTGTGGACTGTAGTGATTTCTTCTGTGTAATTTTTGAATTCTCAGTGAGATACTGTGGATGCCCTGTGTATCTGTTTCAACATTCATCTCCCTTAAAAATATCCCCTCCTTAACCCAGTTGGTTACACTTTTTCTCAAAGTAAGAGTTACCTCAGAAGGTGTCTTGGTGTGTCATTAAATGAAGATGGACAGATGGGCTTTTTTTCACATACAAACATTCAGGACAAAAGGTATCAGGACAGAAATTGGTAGCAATTAAATTATCTACAGGAGTCTCTAAGTACCTGAGTAAACTGATCTGGGCCTGACTTTACAAAGAATATTATAATACAGGATGGTTTTTACCAGAATTATTGAGCAGAGCTCTTTTTTTCATGATAAAGGAAGATACTTTACAAGCTTAGAGAAAGTTTGCCTCCCAAAATGAATGGAGCCAAACCCTAAATGTGAGCTAAGGAAGAAAGTTTGTTTCCCTAATGATCCATTTGCTTATTTATCTTTAAAGTAAAAAATTATATTGTATCAAAAAATATTGTGCAGAGTCTATGCATCCAGACTGTTTTTCTTCCTTGCAAAGAGATGAAGTGGACAACTGAAAGCCTATGGTCTCTGGAGGTGCCAGGGTCGAGCATGGGCAATAGAGTAAAGCTGAGCAACTGTAAGAGTTCAGCTCACTGGAGCAGGAGACTATATAA
Organism: Burhinus bistriatus; assembly: GCA_013397275.1. Classification (NCBI taxonomy): domain Eukaryota; kingdom Metazoa; phylum Chordata; class Aves; order Charadriiformes; family Burhinidae; genus Burhinus; species Burhinus bistriatus. The sequence goes on from VYXH01009613.1 coordinate 17,472, forward strand.
ATAGGCTGTGCAGTAAGAGATAGTGCCTGCACTCTACTCAGACTCCACTGTCTAAGACAGCAAGATGAATCTGCGTAGAGGACCTGCTGGCAGGAGTCTCAGTGTCTCAGCAAAGCGTTACCAGGCTCTGCCACACTACGTGCCAGCAGAACCCAGGCTTGATATGTCTGTGCCTTAACTGCAAGAGGATCATCATATTTACTGTTTGAAATCTGAATTTATTTTTCTTTATATTCGTTGAATTGTTGACACCATATATGCAACAACATATGTTGACAAGCATATATGCTTATGGTTTTTTAATGATCAAAAGAAGCTATTTCCAGATATTGCCTTAGCTTCTCCTGCCTCGTAGAGTGGCTACAGTTCCCATGTTGCATTCTTGGTGATGAATCTGACAAAAGCATCTTACAGGCAAGCAACTACCAAGTCGCCTTTCTGAGTAGTGCTTAAGGAGATGTTTTCGTTTATGTAAAGTCTTCACACAGTAACATCGGTGGGGGGGGTTTGTTGCTTTTTTTTTACTCTGGATTTTTGGAAATTTCAAAATAATTTATTTAAAATGCTAAATGAATTTTTGGAAACGTTAGATTGAGATTTCATGAGAGACTTCTGGGTAATTGCTTTTTTGATGGGTCTTAGCCAACTTCATACTGGAATAGTTGAAAACTTGCCTAAATGAGGAAAGCATTGAAATTTCACTGAAATGGAATTGGTGACTAATATTCTACTTTAAAAAAACTAGCTACATGTTGTTAATCAAAATGGACAGTTTTATTTTCTAATTTTTCATCCGTGCATATTACATAACACTATATTTGTTATGGCTATTTTTATTGCCTTGAAAAGATGAAGACCTCAGTTGACAATGACAGCAGTTGATAAGTCAAAGCTTGCCAACTAAAAACCAGACATTCTGAAACTTTTTGTAGAACATCAGGTTTATCCTTCTGCTGTGTGTGTTTTAATGACATTGAAAGGGTTTCTTGAAGCACTTAATGCAAGTCCATGGTGATTCCTTTGCCTTTAAACAGCAATCTGTTCTCTTCTAGGTTCATCTTCAAATATAGAATCCCACATGTCTACCTTGTCACAATGATAAAATGTAAAGTACGCACAAATTGCATTAGACCTACGCATAAAACAATTCTATTGCCTTCTATAAAACCAGCTGTTGGGTAATATTTCCTGTGCTGTGACAATCTAATGTAATTTAGGGGACACACTTCTTTTAGAATAAAATATCAAGAAAGAACTTAAGAATACACCAAGAAAGAACTTTTGGTACATTTGGTAGGCATTGGTAGTCAATTCTTTAAATATACACAATGTTTCTCAAATTAAAATAACCATTATGTTAAACTTAGAATTGGGTTGGCATAGATTTTTGCAGTAGAACACTTAGAAATAAAACACAGTTTATGAATAAATGTTTGATATTACCCTTCTTTGTATCAAAATTGCACTTCTGTGCTTTGACATTTTGGCTTCCTCTGTAAGATTTTTACTGAAACCAACATGTCTTAACTAGAATTTTATATATATAGAAACATATGAATAAATAATCAGCCTACTCTGGAACATAGCTTCATCCTGAGTTGTCCTTTGAAGTTCATAAGAAGGTGAGTTTATTTTACTTTAGGACATTCTGCTGTCACCTATCCCAGAAGTATACAATATTTTGCCATACAGAATTTAATCACTAATGGTGAAATTAAAAAAAATTAGATAGATCCTGTGAAGATAAGCATATATACAGATGCTTACTTAGAGTGCCAGTTAAATTAGTGTCTGGGTTTCTGTCTGTGGTTACCATAATTTTATTTTCCCTTTCTTTTTTCTCCCTTTACACATTTCTTACTTGGAAAGTGGAGTATGAAGATATTGCATTCTATACAAACAAGAGACCATAGGATGAATGTTTATTGAAACTATTTGTTATCATAAAAACAGTACTTTTCCACAACAGGTGATACTATGAAAAACCTGCCACTACTCTTTGCAATGTTTCATTAGAAGCCAAAATATGTAACTGAATTGGGATTTACCATTTGAGGATCTTTAATTGCTTTTGCCTTCAGGCTGTGCTGGAAGTTATGACATCTAAAGTGACCAAGTCTCAGAAGTGCTCTTTTCCTTACTCATTGTAGATAAGTGATTTTTTTCATTAAAGACAAAAAAAAAAAAGAGGTTATTTTTAAAAAATAATATTCAAAATTTGTTCATCAACATTCATATTTTTTCCTAAAAAACTATGTGTTACAGTATTTATGTTCATTTTTTATCTAGTTGCTTGTAAAAGATGACTCATACTTCAAGTCATGAAAGGAGGGTTTCCAAGACTTTTGTAGTAGTGGAATGACAACATAACTTTGTAACAGGCAAGACCCTACCTCTCTTCTTCCCTGCTTATTTTTAAGACTTGATTGAACACTGACTTAAAATGAATTATCAAATCATTGAACAAAAGATACTGTTATCTCTTGAATAACTCAATCAATAGTATTCAACCAGCTACAAAATTAGTCAATCAGCAAAATATTTGTCAATATATTCAACCATAAAGTGTCTTAATTCTAATCTTAAGTACTATGCAAGAATTTTTCTTCTGTTTTAGATGTATTGGTATGCAGATGAAAGGAGTCCTCAATATAAAATTTTTAAGAAAAGAATATGGGCTTAAGAATTGAACAGTTCCTTTTAACCTTAAAATCTGTCTGGGTACTAATATTTCTCTGTTCAAATGTAATCAATTTGAATGAAAATAATTTATTCTATTAAAGTAGAACTTGAAGTAAAACATGCTAACCTACAGAAATATGTTTAGTTGGCACAGAATATGCTGTAAACCTTCATCCAGATTTTTGAGCGGTAGTTCATTGGAGTTCACCGTAAGTTGATGTGACGGTGTGCTCCCTGCACCAAGCACCAACCTGACCTTTACCTCCCGTAACCCTGCACAAGCAATAGCCACCCATGGTGGTCATCATGGGTGCATCTAGTTGTGATGGCTGCATCTGTCTCAAAGCAGTTTCGGGAAGACAGATAACACAATAGCCAAGGGCTAACTTGAGCAATGCCAGTACTGGGGTCAGTATGCAAATATGACTATAGGTCAATCATCTTACCCCCATAAATAGTGAACAGCTCAAGAACCCTTTGAGCTCTCCCGCACGGCAGCGGGCTGCACACCAGGATCTCCCTTTGAGTAGGTACGCCCGCAAGGTTACTCTTAGAGATTCAGAGATTCCTTGCCGCAACAGATCCTCAATAAGTGCTAAACTTTGAAATCTTAGATAAGTGATATAAAGGATTAATTGTGCATATATAAATCCTTTATACAGAAACCGTTGACCAAGTCTGGGACTAGGATTGGATCCAGCCACACCTAGACTCCTCTCTGACAATGAGTTTAGAAAGCAAGGGGATCCACTCTGAACCTCATCACTGTATGGGAGAGTCTCCCTGACAGACGTCTGACCCTGTGCTCTATGTAGTAAATAACCAAGTCGTGTAGCTTGCCATCGAATCTTGTTAAACCACTGTTGTATCTATGATCAAACTTTGTTAAATCCCTGTATGTATTGCTGTTTCTCTCTATGAGTGAAGTGCATCACTCCATCTGCAACAGTTGAAAACTATTAAAATATGCTTTGGGATAAGGACTGAAAAATATCCGTTGGAAAAAAAATAGGAATTGTATGATGGCTCTATAGATAACAATAAAAGAAGAGTGGGGTTGGGTTGTTTTTTTTCCTTACCCATGGACCTAGCATTTGAGATTTCCTGTTCAGGGAATTTTGGCACAACTATGAAAACTCCCATATATTTTGAGTCAGATTTCTTTCACATATGAAATGGATGAAATCGTTAATGGATATTCATGAGAGTCAGCTGAATCTTCATGCCCTCTGTGTTTATATATTGGGTAAAAAAAAATCTTCCCATTGCTACAGCAAGATTTGCATCAAGACCTAGGTTTTCTTTAGTCAGTTATCTGCAGTTGGTACTTGGTCCAGACTTAGCTAACCATCCCTCATGTCAGTAATGCATTCCTGTGCATCTCTCAAATTAGTGCGTATTTTTGTAAGCCCAATGTCTGTGCCTGTGTACCTATGTATAAAGACAAGGACACTTGATTTGATCACAACATTAAGCCTCAGTTTCCTTTGGGAAGAATTGCAGATACATACATTACCTTCCCCAACTTCAAGAAATAATTTGTTTCACTTGTGCATAATGCAGCCTTAAAACTGGGTTTTGTAGAGAATGCAGGATAAAAATTATTCATGTTTCTATGAAAACACATGCTTCTGACTAAGAGGGCCAGAAGGAACTGTGAACTGCTTCATCCTCTCTCTGCAAGCTTCATTGCTTTTCTTATAAAGTCAGAATAATGATTTCCTACCTTGGTCTTTACAAGGGTTTCACAGAATTGAGTGCATGTAATACTGCACCATACCAGACGTTGTGGTGATAAGGTCCAGGTACTGGACTCTTCTCTCAACTCAAGATTACCAATACCAGAATCATAGCCCATGTTTACTTTGCATGGAAGTACCTGTTGCAGTAAGACTTAAAATCCCAGTCTGTTAGCCACCCATTCAAGGGAAGCATGCAATGATCCCTCTCAGCCTGATTTATTCTCAGTGAGACATTGGGGTGGGTGAGCTGGGCTGGATTCAACACCCAAGCCCAATTCCTGCAGGTTGGGCATAGCCAAAAAGCCCGAGAAAGAAGACTAGCTCATACTCAGCCCCGCAACAGAAGCACAGAGACAGGAAAGGCATGCTTATTTCCAGATAAACTTTAATTTATCCAGCTTATTGTCCCTGATGATCTCTTCAGCAGTCCTCTCCCCAGTTATTCTGCAGTTCAACCAAATGGGCTTGTCAACAGAAAATTTACTGGCACTGACGCACATTTGTCTGCTAGTCACCAGCTCTCCTCATGTGCATTTCAAAAGCCTTGTCTGACCACTGCTGACATACGGAGCTGCTCAGGGATGAATCACGAAGGAAACATATGGATTAAACATTTATGGCATTAAGATTCTTACTGAAGCAGAAGGTGGCCTGTGTAGGCCTATAGGGATGATTCACAGACAGTCACCCCTATGTTTTCCTGAGGGCTAAAGGAAACTTCGTACTATTGAATGTGTTATTTGCAAGCTCACCACTGCTTTTATAGATATTTAAAAAGTTCACTATAAGATTGCTTGGAGAAAGGCGGCGTGACCTGGTAATTAAGGTGCAGGATTAGCTTGTTTAGCTGATGGCACTCCTTCAAACCACACCGATCAAACCTCCCATCTTTCCAGATGCAGAGCTACCAAAGCAATTTTATGCGCAGCAAGGCTACAGATTTATGTAGCTTCCCCGGGCTGTATTCTTATTACTAAAGTCATCCAGTCTCTGGCTGTTCAGTTTTTTCAAAAAGACTGCTTAATAACTGAGATTTTTTAAACAAAGTTATGCAGGAAATTTGACTGGAAAACAAGTTGAGGACTCTACCTTCCACTAAGGATATTGAAAGCTGCTAAGTTAAACCAAGGAAAACTCTCATAATTGTGACCAGTGCCTTTATACACAGTAAGCAATCTACAAAGCCCACTTGCTCCTGCTGTGGTGGAAGTGGTTGAAACAAGGAAAGGGCAGTAATGAATACACTATCTGCACTTGCTGGTCCTCCCATCTACTCCCTGCTTTCCTGTTGCTGTGGGGATGAAATGGCAGGCCCTGCAAGAGTGGTTTTCAAGTAGCTCTGAACTGGAATTGTTATTTCTGCAGCAAACTAAGCAACTTTTTACAAGGCAGCTATTGGCATTTGGCATTTTTGTAGCAAGAATGCATACATTCAAAAACCATTTTCTTTCATCTTTGAGGAAAATGATAGCTGACTATGACAAACTGGTGTAACAGACATATTATAAATAAGAATAAAACACACATGGCTAATTCATAGCTAGAAATTTCATGAAACTTTTTTTATATTGTTGTATATGCATATGTGTGCACATAACCTATACATAATTCATACTGCATATGTATATATGCATCTAATTCATATGTACTACTCATAATTCAGTCACACAACATGATGCACATTCGTTATATGTACTGTGAAGGTATGTGATATGCACGATCATTTTAATTTAGCTTCGATTTTTCTTTCAGACCCTTTCCTGTTGATTTCAGTTACAGTCACCTTATTTCTTTCAACAAAAATAAATTCTCTGAAAAGTTAAGGGATGAATAAAATAAGCAAAAGTTCAAATTAATTTTTAGTCAATTCATTTGTCTGAAAAAGGCAAAGAGATTTTTCTAATTTATTGACTTCAAAATGTTTCTGGCAAGATTTGGTTTTAGTGTTATAAGTTGGCTTTTTGTTTTATAAAAAAAAAAGAAGTAATTTAAAACTCCCCCCATTATTGCCACAAAATTTAAACCATATTATTTTAGCTTGTCTGCAACAAATTGTTTCTCTCAGTTTTTACTACCACCTCAAAAATCCATTTTTCCAGCACCATTTCCAAATCATTAGTCCGAACCTTGAAATGAGATCCACATTCTGATGAGAACTGTTAAACTCTGTTAAACTGCCTCCAAAGATGTCTCAGTCTTAGCCTTTTTTTAGCATTCTTTAGTAAGAAAAGGTAGGCAACAAAGCAAAAATGCTTAGATCATATAGGCGTGTACTACTATGAATTGTGAACACATAATTTAAATATTTTGGAGGTGAACCAGTAATTTATTTTATACTAATTTATTCATTTCTCTACCTTCTGTCCCTGGATAGATGCTGTAAAAGAGAATTTTGCTTACATAGATGAGAAAGTCCATTTGATTTAAAACCAGCTGGACCTTGTTTGCATAGATGAATACTTTTCCTTCTAGGGAGACTAACAGCAATGAGTTACGGCCACTCCTGGGCTGCAGGTGGTCATCTAGGAAAGGCAGCTCTTCTGCTTAAGGAGAGGGAATAAGAAAACCATGGTGGGGCCAGAAACGTCTTTCTAGCTATAGTCTTCCAAACAAACTCTCATCAGTTTCTTCTGCCACAGCTTCTTGATCCCTTCCAGCTCTCCATCACAGCTCTTCAGAAATGAGCCATACATAGTCCTCCCCTCTTCTTTTGCCTCCTCTGTTCTTCTGCAGTTACAGTGAAAGGGAATTCTGCCTGTATAGCTCCAACACCTCAAGGTAGCTCTAGATCTACTGACCTAATAAGCAATACCTGCCATGTTAGGCAAGTGATGAGTATTGCTGCTTTGCAATTTTAGCCCAGCACCCTGAAGTAGTGTATACTAGACAATGTTGTTGCAATTAACTCCTACTTTCATGTACAGTTGGTCATGAACTGACTCAAATTGTAAGTCAGTGAGTTTGTGGTCAAAACAGATGCTGGTTGCAGCCATAAAATAGAAGCAGGCTAAGCAAGATATAATTAATATATCTTTGCCTTGAACCCAGACATAAGCATACTAAATAGCATAATCAGGGTAGGTGTGTAAGCACTTTGCAATATCATAACACTATTAGTAGCATTTTTTAACAGTTAAGAATAAACCTATAAATAATAGTCATAACTGCAGATGGGCAAATGGAGATTTGTAGTAAGTTGTGAGCTAAGGATGTGGATCAGGCATGAAAGATGTCTAATAAAAACAAAATAATCTTGCAGAGCTTTGTGGAATCAAAATGATCCTGGATAAGTGAGAAAAGTCCTTGATGAAACAAAAAAACCCAGAGAAATTCAGCTATGTCAACAGTATATGAAATTGCCCTTTTTCTTTTGAACAGAGAATTTAAAATAACAATCATGGGCAAGGAAAAGATGGAGAAGAAAGAAGTCATTTGCCTCAGTTCCATCATCCCTTCTCAAAGACCTCTAAGCTCTGACCACCTTGAACTTGGACACTGAGGCCATCAAGGACCATAGCCATCATCAGCATCAACTCCATCATATTGTATGCTCATAGCTAATTTAGGATAAGCTTGTTCAGAACTAATTGCTTGAATATATATAGAAATAATTGATAATGAGCAAGAACTAACCATTAGCGATGTGCATTGCCAATGAATGTCAATCTAGGAAATTATTGTTTCCAAGTTCGAAACTGGCCAAAGTTGTCAGTCTTTTAAACACTGCTATCACAATGATTTCTAATTCTCCTGAGATGCATATATTTACATATATATACATATATATATAAATAATCTGTTGCAATAAGACAACTGTAATTACGAATCATCATAGTAAACATTGCTAAGAAACAGGGTGTATAAGAATGTGCTTAAAACTCTGCTAATGATGTAGCTTCTGGTTAACTAGGAATGCAGGCAAAGTGTGTGTGCAGGTCTGCTTGTTTAAGACTGCATATATGCACTACAGGAACGGTGCATTTTCCAAGGCAGTATGCCTCCAATCCCTGATATATCAAAAGAATACTGATGTGATACAAATATTTGCATACCAGCAAAAATGTTATAAATAACAATCAAACCGACAGGATTTAAATATAGCTTGTGTTTTCAATTTGTCTGAATAAGATATTGGACTGGGAAAACTCAAAAGAAGAAAAACCAACAGAAATCTACCAAATCGTAGTTTTTTTAACATGGCTCCTTTTGATAAAACCAGGCTTGTTCTTTAATTAAGTTCATCCTTCTTAACAGACACTTAACTAATATTTATGATGTACAGAACATAATATTATTGTACAGTAAAAGCAACTATTTATAAATTAAACCCTCTTCTTTACAATCACATAACTTTCCAACAATTAAATTTGTCTTGGTTTTGTACCTTCTGGTTTATAAACAAGATTAGTATGAGCTATTAGAGTTCTTTTTGGAAAACAGCTTATTTTTCCATCTTTATACGCTGTCTAATTCACAGAAATATTTTTAAATTATTGCTGTTGGTCATACAATGTTATCCATAGTTTATTATTTTCTTCTAATAGTTAATGTAATGCCAGGGCATTTTTTAATGTTGCTGAATCATCAAAGTTGTAATACAGTAAAAAAAATTAATTTTGCAAGTATCTAGGAAAATGCAGCCCAGCTTCAATGGTCCGTAGATTTCTCTGTAAATAAGCAAGTGGCAATCACATAATGATGGCATCTAGCAAAGTTTGTTTGAAAAAAAAGGAAAGAAGGCAACAATGCTTAACACTTTAAAGGATGAATTTATTAATATAGTCAACAAGTCTTTATGCAAAGTTTTTAGTTAAGTATAGTTTGGAAGAAGATAAGCTAGGAAAACTGGCATTGTTGGAAAATAGGCAGTTCAAAGCTCTTAATATATTATTAACAAATTAGATCTGCATTTACATGGAAAATACACGTGCATAAAATCAGTGTGACCGTGTCCACACTATCATGGTATTCATTCTGAGATTTAAATAACTCTGACTAGTTATTGGATGTTTAAAATTAAATCATTGAGCTGTAGATGTTGACAAAAACTAGGTAAGTAGGGCTAGGCAACTTGTGATTATATAAAACTATAAACCTTATAATTTATATAAGTTTATTAACCTCGTTACTTTATAAAAGTATCTTACATCTCATGGAGTTTTCTCTCTAAATTAAGAGAGGAACTTGCTCTAACACCAGAAATGACGGATCAAAAAAGTCTCAGTAATAGGATCAAAGAAGTCTCTGAGTTGTGAATTGCACAAGCTGTTCTTGTGCTTTTCGCTATGTATCCATTCTTGACCACTGCTGCAGGTAGGACGTTGGGACAGGTGAATCTTTGTCCCCATTCTTCTTTTCTACTGCTCTTTGACAGCTAGTATCTCCTGAATTGTATATAACTAGTCTTGTATTTCTGTGGTTTTCAGTGCCTTCTAATAAAGAAACATTTACTACACGGGGTTTTTCTGATTCATTATGAACAGTCACTTGAAAAATTTAGACCATTGTTGTACAATTGTTTGTAAACTCATAAAAGCAGTCACAGTTTGGGGATTACTCCCAAAGAAGTGAAAAAAAACCCAAAAGAAATAAATGGAGGTTATTGTATGACTGCCAAGGTATTCACCTTAGGAAGTGTGATCATATTGATAGAAATATATTCACTCGGATTCTGTTCTATTTTTCCACAAATATGAAAGGCCCAGTCAGAACATGAAGCATATACAACATTGTCAAAATGTTACAGGGCTAGCCATATAAACTGTACTTGTTTATGGAATCCAAGTCATAATTTAGTTCTCTACAGATAAAAAGAACAGAACTCTCAAGAATATGTTTATTTTGGTGTGATATTATCACTCTTGTTGATCAAAATACAATATTTCAGTTCTCCTTCCAGAAGGTCATGTCAATAATAATTGCAATTCCAAACCATGCTGTTTTGATGTATTTCTGCAATTATAAATGAAAATTTATGTTCTCTGAGTGGCATAACCATAAAAAGTCACTACCTAGCATAACAATAATAAAATAATGGATGAGGATATAAAACTAGGAGTGCACTAAACACTGAATTAATTTTCAGTTTGTTGGTTGTAAAAAAGTCTCTCCGAATCTTTCATTAAATATTACATTTATTTATAAAATAATTTTAAAGCACTAGCATGAATAGTATTTTTTAGAAATATTTGGTTGCATGCTACATTGATTTTCATGTTCAAAATGGAAACAAAAACAGAACCATAAGGAGCAGTAAACTATTAAAATTAAGTAATCTGAGGGAACATAGCCAGCCATCAAGAACTGTATATACAGATGCTGTTTGTGTGAATGCAAGAACACATTTTTCATCATTAAATGAGCACTTTTATGTGAAAAGATGCAAACAAACTACCTGGTGTTACTTCTATTCTCTTTCCTGCTACTTGTTATACTGAGCAATAAGGATGACAGAGACATGCATTGCACAATACCCTTACTCACCTGCCACCTTCATATTTAAAGTAATCTTGCATTCTTTTTCAAACTGTCAGAACTGGACTGAAAAATAATCTAAGACATTACGCTTTATCTCAGATTTTTTGAAATTGTGATAAGTGCAACTCAGTGTTTTCTGAAATGTTGGTACTAAAGTTAATCAGCTTATTTTATAAAAGAATACAGTGGCTAAACAGAGGGCTCCTTATTAGTGTTTTGCAATATTGCTTGAGAGTTTGATGGATGTTTTTTAGTGTCTGGGGGTACATGACAACATTCGGCTTGTTCCAGAATACACTTGGCAACTTACAGGACTTGGTGTTACAATGGACTGCCGTTCTGATTGTGTATATTCCTCACTCAGTAGTAGTACTAGTCAAATTTGTGACTGATTTTTTGCAATGGAATTGTACAAAGCAGGTTGCATGGATTTGGCCAGTGTGGAATTGAAAAGAAACTGACTGCTGATCCCTTTCCCTTATTTCCTCCTGTATTCGGTGTTCAGATTATTATTTTTTCCTATGCATATCTCAAGGAAAATGCGTTAATACTGTGAAATACTCTGGTTCTATAGTAATGAATGTCAAAATTCTAGCTACATTTTAGCCTTGTATAGAAAAAAAGTGAATGAAACGTGAAGTAGTATCAACTGTTCATATCCTAGTTTAATTTATTAGCTCAGAGTACATATACTAAAATTCCTCTAGAATTAAAAGCCTAATACTTCACTGCTACTTAGTATAACAAATAGGCTGTTACTTTATATAGGTGGCGGTGCACCTCAAGGCCATAACTGGAGATCAATAATACGGAACTAATCTCTTCTTCGAAAGGCTTAGCCTCTAAATACAAATTTTAGAGGAGCAGAATTCCAATTGATATACAGGTGTCTTCTTCCAGTCTCCTGGCTGCCCCAGAAGAGCATAACTCCACTAGGATCCTCAAGCAAACTTTCTCCCACATAAATTCTTCCTTTCTGTTCTTTGAACCATCTGAACATCTATGTTTGTCTTCATCTTTCCAGTCTCCTGAAATTTCAATATCAAATTAAATATGCACTATGGCACCTCTCCAGGTGCTTGCTTTCCAGCTTCTTGATTTTTCAGTCTGAAGTCACATCCTCTCCAATGCGAAGTCTGTACCTTCAAGATTGAGGAATTTACTGTCTCACCATCCTTACTGAAGTTCAGGTCTGTAATTCCAAGGGACATTGTAGGATGCAACCTTACTGGTCTACTAAAGCAGTTACAAATCAGTGCATTTCATCACTGCTAAAACAAAATTTAAATTATCCTTTCACTGAAAATCCTGTCTGCCCATGTGGGAAGAAGTTCTAAAGTTAATTTATAATCCTCTCCCCTCACCCCCTCCAAAAAGAGATGTATAATGGAAACGTAAACAAACCATGTGCATTTTTATCTATGTATTGTGCTTCAGCCAGAATGGCCAAATAAAGACCAGACCTCAGTGCAAATCTCTGCGTGACAATGCTTTTCTAAAGTAACTAAATAGATAGTGAAACATTTCTTTATTGAAAAGGAGTCATCGTGTGTTTAGTGTGTGATCAATAACCAAGGCACGACTGAGACCACGGAAGAGATTTGCAGTCCTAGTTTACCAGAGATGAGGTATGATTTGCAGCAAGAGGGACAGAAAGACAGGACAAGTCTGCAGGCCTGGGACAGTGTCTGTGCTCTGGGGTTTTTATTTATTCAGATCCTGAGAAGGTGAATCCATAGCTCTGTATTTTGGGTAGGAAGGTAAAACTTGGAGCTAGTGCTCTTTCCTGAAGCAGAGACACATACATCACCAAGTGTCAGTTTTGCTTTTCTTGCTTGAAAAAGCCATGGTCCTGCAACCCTAAAATACCACTCATACAGAAGTCATGGATGGTAAATTAGAAGCAAAACTGTCACCTGAGCCTCCCTTATAATGCTCAGAAGTCCACAGCCTTGGGCTGCTCGACAGATCAATCCACTGCTGTTAGGACAGATTTACTCCTTCTCAGGAAGCAAAATAAATAAGAGTCCTGAAGGCTCAGCCACTCTTGAGGAACTTCTCTCTTCTTCCCAACCTTGCAAAACCACTGAGGGCTGCTGCCCTCCCCTCTGGCGGGCTGTCTGAGGGAAAGCTGTTGGTCCACTCCCCAGCTTGCTCTGAAGGCAGAGGGCAGGGGGTCCCCACACCAAGGGTCCACAGCAGTTCTGGCTCACCATGACACTACAATGTGCAGAGAGCGACACACTGTACTGCCAGTCACCTAGTGTGTGATTTCATTTTCAAAAGCTACCGAACAGCTTAAATTGACCCTACATCTATCACAAATATGCAAGGCTACAGTTAAATGAGATTTCATCAGCCCTTTTGTGCTGCCACAGGGGAGCCTGTCTTCTTCTTCTCTTGTTTCTTTTCTGGTGCTGTTCCTTGATGCTGTTAGGACAGGATCTGCTTTTGGAGCCACTCCATGTTTCCTACTGTCAGGGCCCTGATGGCACTGAGTCTTTTGCCCCCAGAGGCCTGTCTGCCTGTGATGCGGGACAGCTCCGAGGTGGTGCAGCTGTGGGACCTGGGACCATGTGAGAGCAAGTCAGGAGTAGCCCAGTGGGGCATCCCCACTTCAGCTGGGAGTTGCATGCACACCTGACCCTGGCCCTATTGGTGACCATCACCAGATTTGTTTGGCTCTTCTTGTTTGGGCACCGTGGGCCTGCAGCCATGTCAGCGAGGACACTTCCACCCTTGGCTCTATCAGCGTTCCCCTGCAGAGCTGCTGGGGCTGCCGCTCCCTGACACCTCCTACTCATTGCAGCCTTCAGACTGTTTCAGTGCCTATTTTATTATCATTGAGCTACATTAAAAGCAAACTATTTGGTTGGTTTTAGAAAGGGAGGGTTTTTCTCTTCTTTGCATTTCCTGGAAACTTTCCCAACTGGATTGTTCCGGAACCTGCAGTACTGGCTGAAAAGCAGTGCCTCCCATCGATCCTGTGAAATGTGCTGCAGCTTACGGTGTGCTGCAAAAGGCTTTTGCAGAATCTTTATCCACCTCACCAGCAGCAATCCCCAGCTCTTGAACTTCTGGACTTTTATATGTCATGCTATTATTTGAGCTATCTTTGAAGACGGTCCAAGGCTGTTCTTGGAAGACATTACTTCAGCAATATGCCCATGCTGAATATAATAAAGGATTGCTTTAGTCAGCACCACATGCAGATTACAAGCACAAGGGATGAAGCTTCTAGACATTTCTGAAGGCCCCTCAAGACCTAATCATTCATTGGAGTCATTCATCTCTCAGATCCAGGCAAGTGAGGCACAGACAGCTGACCCTACGAGTTAACATGACTGAGTCTGCAGGTAAAGAAGGTGGGAATTAGAAGAGTGTTGGGACAAAGAAGTGGTGGGGATGGATTAGGCAGGTGAAAGCCTTGGGTTCCTTCTGTCACTGCCAGCCAAGTGCTGAGATCAGAGCTATCCAGGAAGCCAAATCTGCCAGAGAGACAGAGGCAGAACTGGTGTATTCCTCAAAAATCTTCTGGTGCTGGAAGGTGCTACATCCTGTGAGAGACCTGCGAGTTTCTGACCTGGTTTTCCAGCTAGACATCTGTAATACACAGCTAGACATGCACAGAGAAGCTGCAACTAATACTAACATAGTCATTTGATGTGGACAGTCCCTGCATGAAAGACTAATGCTATACTATATATGGAAAAAGTAGTATCACCTCTAAATAAACTTGCTGATATATTGTTATTCTACAGCACTTTTCACAAGCGTCTGAACTTTTGTGTCTGGAACTCTAATTTCTCATTTTGTTCTTAGAATGAGATTGTTTTGTTCAGTTGGTTAAATTCTGTATGTATTTTGTTTTTTACAATTTCAGTTGAAAATGGTGAGCCTTTTTTTCCCACGTGGACTGTATGGTGGTAGTGGAGAGGGGAATAAATGACTTACCTACAGTAAGATTTGGGTGATTGAAGTAGGCCCCAGTAATTGCTGTTCTTTACTGGCTGTAGCATTAAATAGCAGCTAATGCTTTCCTTTCTTTATACTTTATTGAGTAGATGAGATTCATTGATCTGCTTTCCCTCCTGATTTGTCATTTGCTCATATTACATCCCCTTCTATTTGCCTTCTTTGTGAAGAGTTCAATTTTACTTTATGTTCAGAGATTACTTTTTCATGACTTCTAAAGTTTAGTGAGGTCACTACTTAGGATCCATCTTCTATTGTACTCCCTGGAAAAGCACATTTCTCAGTTTTGCTTTTGAATCTAATGTCAGGTTTTACTCTGTATTGAGGATAGCTTTAGGAAATGGCTTGTATTTATTTTAAAGGTGTCTGATGACAGGGAAAGCTTTCAGGGGTTTACAGGTATAAATGGCCTTGTACTTGGATGGCTGTTGTCTTGTACACTGTAGTAGTCCAGTGCCCAAACAAAACAAAACCAAATATTGTCAAAAAAAATGTCCTCTTGAAAAAGAGAGTATTCCGAATGAAATACAGTCATTTGTTAAACCTAGAGATGAGGCTGGAAAGAACAAGTTTACTTTGGGTTTAGAAAGTATGTATTCCTGTCATGGAAAAAATGATCTCATGTAGCAAATGTCACAAAACTGGACTGCTACTAATGGACCTGTGGCTACAAATAAAGGAACTGTAGGCTTCAGAGGTTTGTGAAATAATGTATGTAGGATTCCCACTGAGAAATTCAAACAGTCTTTTCAGTCTGAATGCACACACTTTGATTCATATTTTCTGATGCCCTGCATGGTGCCTGATGTGAAATCTAACATGCATGTATTAAAAGGTATCATTGTCTGTGCAGTCTTGGTGCTTTTCAAGTAAATAATACCTCAAGGTGGAATTCTTGGGAAATTCGTAATGAAGCTAGAGAGTTGGAGTTATTCTCCATGCCTCCTGTTCCCAGCCAAATGTTATGTATAACAGTCTAATGTTGTTGCCTGCTGAAAAAAATTATTGAATTGTCTCAAAAAGGGATTTTTTGGGGTGGAGGCAAGGTATATGAAAAGAAGAAAAAATAAATGGTTAGTGACAGTGTTCATAGTATATCTTCCAAAAGTTCACATTTTATGTTACACAGCTATTCTTTAGTTCTTCTGTGTTCTTGTACAGTCTTTATAATTCAAAAACTTTAAAACATTTAAAAATCCCAAAATAATAAATGCATCTGATGGAAGGAGCAGAAAGAAGTAAGGCAGTGGTTGTGAGACAGGAGAAAGGCTAGAGCAAGTTAGAGACATAAAGCATAAGCTGTATTTATAGATTTACAAAGATACTTTCCTTCAAACAACACCCCTTCTGCTGTTTGGAGGAAAAATAGGTGATTGTGTAAATAGACTAAACCTATTTTCATAATTACAGATTACTTGATATTGCACATCTCAGCAAGCAGCAAGTTTTCTTGCTGTACCAGTTTCATTTCGTGTGTGGTAACAGCAGAATTGCTCTCAGGCAGACCAAATTAAACGAGCAATAAAAATCTGAAATAGGCTATTTTTATTGCACAATGACATTATTATGTTGTGTATCTTCACAAGTGACTTAAAGTATAAAACTCAAAACCAAAAACATTTTTACTATAGGGAGGTTTGTAACTCCTTTGGGTGATCATGCAAGTTGTGAATATATGGATTAAGCAAGTCTTTTACTCCAGGAAGCAATTATTTTTGTGAACAGTGTCAGAGAAAAAAATATTGATTAGAATTTCAATTAGTGAAAAGCTGAAACCGCATTTGATCTTGCTTGTTTTCAATGTACAAGTGATATTATCAAAGGTTATTTTAATATCTTACTGCATTGGTTGAGCAATTCACAGTTATAAATCATGTTGAGATGTAGATCTATATTAGTCTTGTTACTTATAGATGGTCTCCTTGCTCATCAGCAAGGAACTTTCTACCTTGTTGAGACTAAGAGTACAAATTCCGAGTCCTCATATCATCACATTAGCTGTGGTTTTTTAGGCACAGAAGTGCATAGCCAGATATACTCCACCAGTTCCTCTTATATTTCTTATTCAGGCCTTTTTCCACACCACCCTCAGGAGGAATATGCTGCTTGTCCTCCCTCCACAGAGAACTACTAGTTCCGCACATTCAGCGCCGTGGTCTGTGTCTCCGGTTTTCCACATTTCACTTCAGGTCTCACCCCTTTGTCAGTCTCCTGGCTACCTCTGTGAAATATGTGAATGATCACTCAAGGGATGTAAAAAGGAAAATTCACTAGAGTTAGTCAACATACAATTTTTGCTCCACATTACCAATATGAGTTAAAAAGATTTTTTGAGCTCTGGATCAGGCAGGCCCTCATTGGTTAGGCTGAAATTGGTGACTGTCTTAGCTACAGAAGACTTTTACATTTCCCCTTTTGTTGTTCATGTTCATTTTCCTGTGAGTGGAAGATAATAGGCAAATAGAACTGAAAGAAGGAAGGCAATGATAGGTTCTGACCCACAGAATAGCTACAAAATTCAACCATGCTTTCCTATTATTTAAAATACTCTAGCAAAGTGATTCCTTTTTAAAGTTAATTTCAGAGGTAGCTATTTCACCCAATTTACTTCCAATTTTTCAATAGACAAGAAACTCGACTATTTGGCTGGATAGCAACTGGTGAAGGGTAGTCTTTCACATGACAGCACAAGACTATTTACAGCACAAGTCTAATTATCAAACATCTGGTTTCCATAGCAACAGAAGGACACTCACTACACAAAAATAAATTGCACATTCATTTCAAGGCTAAACCATATCTAATTAAGATGCGAGCTCCCAAAGTTTGGACTAAATCAAATTAAAACCGTAGTGATGAGGTGCTACGAATATAATGTCACCCCAAAACCATCTAAAACATGGTGGCATTTTGATGTTTGTTTTCAGTAAGGATTTTCCTATCTTTAAATTAAAAGGCAGGATAAATATATCTGCAGCTAAGAAAATTTCAGAAACTTCTCCTTTTGGTTTGCTGATGGACAATTCCCTGTGTATGACAATTTGTGAGTTGTTTTCTAATTATCAGTCCTTGTTGGGGGACAAAAACTCAGTGAAAACCTTCATTTAAAGTCATACTCTAGCTTTAGGCAGTCATTATCTAAACAAAATTACTGTTAAAGTATTTTTATTTGGGGTTATTTTTTTGAGACTGGAGATCCAGTGTCTGAATTGCTGCTTTGCAGCGGCTTTACATCAGTGACTGCTGTAGGGTGTGTAGCCAAAGAATATATTAAATGCAAGTTCAGCAATTCTAAATTCAGCAATTCTGAGCTCAAAAAAGGAAAAAACTCAGAGACTTGAGCTGCCCAGCTATTCCACTGGCATTAACTATAATTTTATAATACTAAATGATTGAAAATGAAGGATTTAGTCCAAATAAATAAATTTATTTATTTATTTGTGTCTACACAGTGCAGGAGGTCGTATTATATAATCAGAATGGTCAGAGCTGATCTTAAAATTCTATTAAGAGATATAGTACGCTTTATTATGCAAATAAAAATTGGCCTGAGTCAGAACGGTATCAGTTACTTTTAACAACTGTATGTAGGATTTCAGCACTTGGACACATATTATGTTTATATCTAATACATTTATCTTCCTTCTTGAGTTATACGAGTCGGTTTTGGTGGTGATACTGTAGCAACGAAAAAACTCCACTTTCTTTTCCACGTTACCCTTTTCTCAGCGCAGAAAAATTGTCAGGTTTTGAAACTTGCTCTGACGTTCAACACATCCACAATCTAATGATCAAAGTAGCAAAAATTACTTGTAGATTGCATCCCTCTCAAGGAGAAAGCTAAGTTGGCTGTGATCTCCTGTTCAAGCTTTTGTGTGTGCATGGTGAGTGTGAGCAGGGAGGGCAGGGCTTTGAAACAAAATATTTCTACTTTGCATCAACAGTTTCAGATAATTTCAGCTGATGAAAGTCACATGGAATGGAAACAGTAATAAAGGCCTAAAACATTGAGTACTATGCAGGCTAAAAGCAACACCTGGAAAGGCATCCAAAAATCAACTGGAAATGAAACTGTAGGCAGTAGAGTAGAATATTCTCTTTGCTATGCAAAAAGACAGCCATTTTTCTCACCTGGTGAAATAGGTGGCAAAGGTCTAGTACTACAGGCTCCATAAGCAGTTTTTACAAATTCTTGTTGGAAGGAGGAAAAATATGGTTTATGCAGCGGAAAATGCACCTGAAAAAAGAACTGTGTTTTCTTTACTAAATGGAAATACGCCTTACCGTGGGATACTGAGGTGAATCATAATTCAAGAAATTGCATCGTGAGTAAAAACTTTGCTCCTTGATTAGTATAGAAACAATATTTCACTCAACAAATTTACATGAACTTTTCTTCAAAACAAACAGGCAAGCAAAAATGTGGAGTCCATCCATCCGCCCATCCACCCGTCCATCCATCCAGGCAGTCAATATCCCTGCCAGTTTCTTCTGGTGTCTCTTCTGAATGGCAACAGTGCCTGGTCCTGGCTGGGCTGAGTCTCGGGCAGCAACGTTCACCCTGGCTGTAGTCTTCACTGGGTAGGGGTGAGCTGGCACTCCTCACTGTCTTTTCCAATGAAATAGAGTTGCAGAGCTGAGTGTCAGTAGCGTAGCTCCCACAGACGGTGACAAAGATTGGAAGGGACAAGTAGCAAAACCAGACATTATTTAAATGGCTGAAGTGTCCAGCAAGTGTCTTTCAGAGATACTCCAGAGGTTTAAAATTCAGAAGTCCCAGTCTTTCAAGAGAGAATGAGGCAAACTGAAAATGGTACAGAATTGATTTGTTCTCATGACAATGGAAATTTAATTAACCCATTCTTCTCATGAAGTGAAGATTGTAATCAGTGTATTAACTTCTAAATGCTGAAGCTTTTAAGTCAACCAAATTGAACTGAAAAGGGAAGTAAAGTGATTATGCTTTTGTTTATATGCCTCACACATTCTTTTAGGGACCAGCGTGACATTTATGGTATGCTATTTTCTGCTAGTTAATGGCATGCTATTGACAATGTGTTGGGTTTTTTGTACAATACATAACAATTGGACAAATCTGCAGCTAATGTTTTTCCATTTCCATAAATATTTCATTAAAACTGCTTTATTAGGGTTATATTCTTGCTCAGTTGGGTTGTTCCTTACACTACAAGTTTCCCCACTGTTTCCCCCGTAACAGATAGAATCTGCCCTGTGACTGTTTTTTACTGTTGAAGTGAGACACTAAAAATTGAATTTCCATCCCTCTTGTATAATCCGTTCTCCAGGTCCCATTTTATAACATGAATATTTCTTCTACCACTAATTTTTACCAGATATCAAAGCTCTTTTTTAATTTACTGATCCTAGCTTAAATCTCTTTTTTTTCCTTGTTTTTGTTGTTGTTTCTGATGAGCTTGATGCTGCTAAGATTAAAAGAGACTTGAAAAAAACCAGCTTTAAATCAGCTTTGATCTCCTAAGGTGAAGCATATTTTTGTGCAAGACTTTTTCCTCTGAGGCATGATAACAGTTGAATTGATCTGGAGGGAAAAGAAAAAAGAAAAACAGGTGGGTGAGAAAATGAAGAGGAAGGACATGTGGGAACTTATAATGAAAATTAGATCTGCTTACATTCGGTTTGCCTTAACAGCCTTTTCCTACATCTTATTTAAAACATATAAAGAATTCAGGACTCCATTGTTCTAAATTTTCTGAAGAAAAGTAGCTGATTTCCCAAGCACTGGAATAAGAATTTGGCATGCTAAAGCTTTTTCTTCTCTTTGATATAATAAAATGGTCTTTTAATTGGGTTATTCTCAAGATTACAAATTAATTAAAAATTAAGAGAAAGTGAAGAAATCTTACATTGCATACATGTCCAAATAATTCCCTGGTTTGTCAGAGACTAGTTAAATACTTTTAAATTGTTTAAATAGTCTAATGTCAGATGGCAACCTAAATCTAAGGATGGGATGTGTCATTCTAGGTATTGTGTACACATGTACTAGGATTAGTTTCTCTCCCGAAAAGCCTGCTACCAAAATTTAGCCAAGTCAAACAAACAAAACTGGCAGGGGCAGTGAGCTATCAGGTTTGGTATAAGGAGTAGCATGAGTCACAACATTCCTGTTTCAAAACCATTGTCAGTTGCTGCGTTTGCCATTTTGGGGAAAACAAGATTTGAGAAAGGATTTTTAAAAAGTCAGTGCATGCATATCCTGGGGACTTTGGGGGAAAGGGGGTGTTAGGGTCTTTGCTTGCTTCTTTGCTTTGCTTTCTCAGGGAATTCTTCTCCTGTGTGGAAGGTGACATTTTACTTGCTTAAAAGGACAGAGACATGGGATTATGTTCATCACATATCACAGCTTTACTTTCAGTATTGATGATAATTATTTATAAAGATGTAAATGGAATTAGACATCTGACTGTCCTTTGTGCCTTTGAAAACTTCACCCTCCATACATAATTTAGTGCATACCAATTAATTTTTCTCAGTTTGGTTTAGAGATATTGAAATAAAGTTGCATCAGGAAGAAACGGCTGTTAGTTTTTGGATTCTTTTCTCTTTTTGTCAGAGATCAAAATCATATTTTGCTTTCCTTACAGTGGATAAATAAAATTTTTATTTTAGTTCTGTGGCAAATAGTGCTGTGTTAATATAAAAGCATTGCATTCTCCCGCTCAAGGTGACTCTAGATTTTCTTTGCAGAGCTTGGACCTGGAACGTTAACACAGCCTCAATGCATCTGACAGTGAAAGAGGAATCCACTCCCAGCCTGTTCTTAGAGCTCCTAACAAATGGGGTTTAGGCTCCTCTCATTTTTGCTTGCTAGGGTAGAGTAGGTCCTGCTCTTTTCACATGGCACAGTCCTTGTCAAGTTTCAAAGTCTTCCTAATTTAGATTGGGAAATTGTCCAAGCTTGACCAGCTCTGATGATTCATAGTATGCTGCCAATTAGAACTGTGTGACAACACAGTGTTCAGCTAGGCTCATGCTGTCTCAGTTTCCCTAATTAAAAGAAGGTTGCATTATCAGCAAATAATTGATTTCTGACAAAAATGAAGACCCAGTTAAAGAAAGAAGCAGAAGAATCAGAAAAGTTATTAGAGATGAAAATACAGATATAGGTTACATCAGAAAGGTCAAAGGCTGAGCGATCTTCAAATGTAAAATTCTGCAAATAGGATACATGGCTGAGAATGCCTTATCTGAGAATTGTTCATTTATGAGAGGGGCAAGCAGGTATGTTTTAGCTTTATAGCTAAATAAACATTTCTTTATCTCTCTTAATCCAAATAAAACCTTAATTTAGAGACGAATCAAGCAAATACAGTGAGGAACTTTTATGCAACTGCCAAGTAGCAATTTAATTTTATAACAACCAGCAGAGAGCAGTGCTACTTTGCGGTCTGAACATGATCACATTACAATCTTGAAAGTTTTTTGAGCAGAAACTTAGCAAAATTATATCTAGACCTTTTATAAATATATGTCTTTACACAAGTTATGATTTTATATCAGTTAAGAACTTTTACTAGTTTCCTTCTGAAATTAAGCAGGAGTAATTGGAAGTATTCTGGCAAATATGGAAAAGGAAATAGGGGAAAGAAATTTCATTTCTGTTTCCAGAATTCTTTTTGAATAACCCATAAATTCAAATTTTCTCCTTATTCATTTAAATGTTAGATCAAAATGCTGTAGGAAGATTTAAAAAAAAAAAAATCAACCATCAATTTAAATTAGGCAGTAGATAAGCATAACAGATCTCATACATGATTACCAGCACTGCTAGTGAGGTCTCCCAATTTCTTAGTTCCCCCACTGTCTGGATGCAGTGAGGTTGTCTGAAGTTAAATCATGAAATGGGGACAATTATGACAGATGGAAGAAGAAACATAATGTTTCGAAAATAGAGAATACTCATGGAATGCTTTTTCTCCTCATTCTTAAGGCTTGTTATATTGAAGGTATCTTTAGTTGATCAGATATCCATGTTACAATGTAGCTTCTTCGAGACATGTCTATCCAGAAAGTTATGGATTATTTGAACAAAGTTGTTCAAGGTGAAGACCAGCAGGTTTGATCTTCACAGGATACTGCATACAGAATCTAAACATAAAGTAGTACCATAATTCTAGCCAGCATAAGTGGCCATAAATAACAAGTTGCCAAATTAATCTGAGCAGATTAAACACACTATATGCACTTAAAACCAATCTCAAGTAATGTTATTAATCATGTCTACTTCCTGAGAGGTAAAATTCCCAGCTGGATTCCTCTTCTTTCTCATTTTTTTTTTTTTCCCCCCACCTCAGTCCCAATTTACAAAACTTCAAGTGGATTAGAGTTTTTGAACAGTGGATTAGAGTTTTTTTTTAATTTTTCTAACAATACTTTAAAAACATTTGTATGATCATTAACTTGCCATCATGCATTATTATTCATAGGACTCTGTCTGTTGGGCTTATTTTCTTCCTGGGCCATCCTGAGGTACTTAGGAGACTCTTCATCCACAAACAGTAACTAACAGTAGAGTGAATATTTTTATATTCCCAGTGACAATGTAATTAATTTAAAAAAAAATAAAAAGGATGAGATGTCAAATATGTGTTGCAGCTCTTAATCTGACTCCTGACTGTGATAGAGCAACGCAGAATCCTTTAGGCATGAAGGGAGGTACCCTAAGTAGGCTGAAATCATCATTACCACTTGTCACATTCAAACTTGTATGACTGCAGCATTCAAGTCAGTGCTGTGAACACAACAGAAATCCAGTGATTTCTCATTGTTTTGGTTGTCCTTAAAATAATGTAGTGTATATGGTAATTTGTGGCATCCAGTGCAGCAAAAGGGAATATGCAGATGGCCATATAAACATAGCCCCAAAGGATTATCAAGCTATAAATTAACTAGGTGGCATCCCCACTGTAAAAGGAAGGTTAAGACCCCATTAAAAAGGAGGCTGGACTATAACTCATGCCTCTTACTGGGTTAGCTAATACAGACTTAAAGACCTCTGAGTTCACGTCAGAAGTTCTTTTATGCACCTGGCTCTAAGTTAACTCTTCAGCAAAGGCATACTCTCACAGCTGTATCTTGCAGGCAGTAAATGTACGGTTACAGCACATTTGCCATTACTAATGGATGCAGAACTAGGTTCTTAGGGGACTACCTGCACATACAAGGAGGACCTTTGTGTGGATGAATCTCAAGCCTGTAATATTTTGCTTTTACATCGTTTTGTGGTTAACAGTAAATACTTAATATCTTATTAAGTACAAACCTTCCTTAAGAATTGAAAGGTGCTTCAGGGAGGTGCATGTTTCCATGCAATAGCAGCAGCTTTTTTGTCCTCTTGATTTGGTAAACAGAGCTGAATACTATAGGTTGGAATAGTGAAAAAAAGTACTGTACTTGTAAACAAACGTCTGCCAAGTATATGATATAAAATGTGTTAATACACTGTAGACAGAGAGTGGGCAAACAAGGTATTTCTCCATAGATGATTCATTAAACCTATCAGTGGTACTGACTTGGTAACAGTTAAAAAATACAACTGTGAAGTACTTCAAAGAGAAACACACAACATTTCGGTTAGATGCCTATTGCCTGACAGTATGTGATCTTAAGTGCAACTAGAGAGATCAAAGCTCTGAACAGAGGAACTGTTAAATCATTTGCCATGTGAACTGTTTTGTGAATTGACTGGCTAATGCAAAGATGTATAACTCTCCTTTTTATCTTAAAACATTGATGCTAATGTTTTAATTTTGTGGATATAGCTATATATAATACAGTTCTGAATTGGACTACGAAATGAACTACAAGTAATGATAGCAGCAGGAAGACAGTGGTCCAGAGAGAGGGTATGCCAAGGTCAGTTGTAGTCATTGCCCTGCAGCTGCAAACCTTTTCAGAAAGGGAATGGATGAAGGAAGGTGATGAGTCATGAAACTGGACAAAAAAAAAGAAACATCCTCAGGGATATAGACTCTGCTGCTACAAGCTTATCAGTGAAATTTAAGCTGCATTCTGCAGCCTGACCCTGGTGTTAGGCTGGATTCCACCCTCTTTGCCAACAAAGTGGTCATGAAGGCCTTACAAATGCCTTTTTCAAGCATTCAAAATGTCCTGCAGACATAAACCAAATGTGATTTTTCCCTGACACATCTGCTTTAACCATGAGTCTATAGTTTCGATGATCCTTCTTTTGTTGTAAAACAAAATTCTCAGGAAGACTATCCACTTAATCATATCCCAGAACCTGCAGTGTGCCAGTTTCTATGTGAGCTGGTTAGAGAAATGTGTTCCACGTTTCTGTAGCGTCTGTGACGCTGGCATGGATCAGGATCTGCTACACTGCAGAAGTCACAGGGTAACTGCACAACACGAGCTCTTTGGATTCCCAGTTGTTTGGCCTTGTGGTCAATTACTTACGATTCAAAACTTAAGCTCTTTTAACCCTCCCAACACTTTCTGATGACAATTTGTGTGACCTTAGTGGAAAGAACTGTACTTTTAAAATTTCCCTGGTGTGGTAAGGCAAGCAAGGCCTGTGATAGATCAGAAAAGGCTTTGCTTGAGTGTGTCTTACTCTGTTGAATTTGGTTTTGTGTTTAAGTACATTGTGCCTCTGCTGAAATCTTTTGAATTGGATGTAAGGGACTTTGTGAGAATCCTACCATTCACAAAACATGACATATGTCAATAAACAAAAGGCTCCCAGCTTCTCCTAGTGAGAAGAGGAAGCAGCAAGGATTTGTAATGACTACTGTAACTCAATTGCAACTCAATCACATTGTCAGTGAAAGGAAACTCTCATAATGATCAAATTCTCTACGAACTACTGCAGAAGGGCAATGAATTCAGAAGCTGGCTGAAAAAAGTAGTCAAGAAGTGAACTGGAAGATGATTTCCTCAGATTCATTGACAGACAATCTGAGGACACCGTCTCCATCTAATTCAATTATTCTGTGGTACCATATGTTGACAAATAAACAGCAAGGCAGAAAATCATTTGACATTTATGGAGGTGAAGAAGGAAAGTTTTTCAGTGGTTTTCTAATTTTAAATTTTTAAAGCAAATTTTAAGACTTGACTTCTCTAGAATTACTCTATGAGATGGGAATGGATTTTCTGAAGAACTTTGACCCCGCAAATACTAAACTACATAGCATGTCTCTTATGTGTTCATGGCAATTTAACTCCAGGCATTCCAGGGAGACAGAACGACATGTAGCTTTGCTCAATACTTTTTTTTGTCTGAATAACAAAAATGATCAGAATTCTTGCGACTTTGTAAATTTTTTTTTCCTCTTTAGCCCTCTTTTTTCCAATTGTCCATGGTCTTCTGAAAATTATTTTGTGGGCCTGGAATTTTTCATACTTAAAAGAGATGGAGATGGCTTATTTTGAAAACAGATTTGATTTGGTCAAATGCAAAGGAAATAAATATTTTCTTCAGTATAAAGCAAGCCTTCTGAAATGGATTAAGATGCTGATACAGGTCATGGAAGTGGCCCTCATGGACTGCAGTGAGAAGTGTTTAAGCATTTTGAGATGGTCAGGTTGAAACAATCTGAATCAGTTCTGCATAGCACTCAGAGGCATTTTTTATTTTTTCTACTGTTTGATGGCAGTTGTCCAACTAAAGGAAACTGCATTACAAATATATGTGACAACTCCCTGGGCCCAACCTTTCCCAAATTTAGCTGCCTAAACTGTATGCATCTAGACTAAGCTAGTTGGTTGCCTTGGTTGCTTGTTTAGTCAAAGGAAAGATGTGTACTCTTCCAGTGGGCAGTTCCTCTGATCTGTTTGAGGAAACTACTTGAATGTTTTAGACTGGATGCCTACTGCTTAGGTATCTAAAGTTAGGCAAAGTAAATTCTACTCTTATTCATACAATGACAAAAGGAGAGGGAGGACATGGGGCCTGGGCCCTTAGCCCCATAAGGTGTGCGAGGTTTGGTGGAAGCTGAGGTTCTCCCCAGATATGGAGGCATCCCAACCTATGCTGCAGGAGTCCCTCTTGCTACACAACAGCGTAATTCCAGCTTTTTAAATTCAAAAACATCAAATCGTTGATAGAGATACACATCCCTAAACAGTGATGATTCTTTTGTTGATTTTTTCTTTATATTATAAAAAACACCACCAACAAATCTCGCAGAGGCATAGTAAAAGGTACTTTTATGCACAGGTAATAATGCATTATAAATAAATGAACAGTATCACAAAGCTGAGTTCTGCACAACTGAGAGACTTAACTGTTTTCACAGCCTTCTTAAATAGTATGTTTTATTTTGGTTTTGATTTTTAGACCTCATAGAAAAAGATGCCTGTGCCCAGGTAGACTGACCATCTTGCATGTACACAGGTGTGGTACAGGGCACAGGGATAGTCATAATCAGAATTTTCTAGCTACCCAGAAGAGTAGTCGTATGCATAAAAGTTTGCTATTGACTCCTTTCTCATGATTCTGTGGTGAGTATCACTTACACAACTTCAGGTGCAATTTCACATAGCTATTTGTTGAGAATGCTGCAAGCACAAAATACAGGTTCTTGAACCCCTTCCTCCCATACTGAATTCAGAGACTGTTACTCCACAGATAACTGCATATTGTTTCTAAATAAAAATTAATGCAAAAAGCTGTTAGTCTTAGGGCCAAAAAACACCCATAAAAGTTGAAGAGAAAGAAGTGACCAATAGCCTATGCAGTAGGGAAGCAGAATTCCTACAATAGCTGAAGTCTTCTGCTGAGAAGCATATAGTTATTTATTTCTCAATATACTTTTGATTATGGCAATGTGAACATAAAATTCAGCTTTGAAATGTGAAGCTGTAACTGAATCCACAGAAGCACTCATGTCACTCCTACCTATCTTATTTTGAACAGCATATGAGCACACAACTTGAACACTACATTCTTACAAGTGATTTTTTCTTACCAATCAGTTTTCCTTAAGGCTTGGGCAGACTCTTAAGGCAGCATAGATCAATCTGACTAACAAAACTTTTGTTAAATTCGATAAATGTGAGAAATGTAGTGCAACAGCTTTAGAATTTTTTAAAGCGTTTGATACTGTAAATCACACTATACTATCAAATAAATAGTCACTGCAGGGTAGTCATGGGCATTATTTATGCTGGTTGAGGTCTTATCTATCTAGTGAGAAACAGACTGTAATATCAAGCTCTCCCACCTCAGGTTTTGCTGTGGCAGGAGATTGCAGAATGCTGCTAGGAATGGGACAAACTCTCTGAAGGCAATTTAAGAAGGCAGTGAACTAGCATGATCCTACTCCCAGAAGGAACAGATGGTTTTTTGTATAGCCTCTTTCTTGCCTGCTGGCTCTAACATTAGGAAAATCCCATTGAGAGGCTTTAGCATTGACTTTATCACCTGAAAACACTTTCTCTTTAGAAAAGACAAAGCCTGTTGTGAACCTTTGATCTTACTATTCTGTGTGGAGTCAGTATGAATTCTAACACACTAAAATAACATTCTCAATCCATTATCACTCCTGTCATTTCTCCCCTGTACACACGACCAGAAAAGTCCTTTCTTGAGGGGCTGATTCACCTTTGTATCCCTGTAGTTTGAGCTGGTGGCGTCAGCTTCATTTTTGCCATTGTAGGTTTGCGTGATAATTACGATCACCCTTTGGACTTAGATTTTTTTCCTGTACAATAAAATGCAGTAAGGATATTTTTTGGTAAGAAAACACCTTTCATCAGAAGATTCTGAAAAGTCCAGTGGGCAGTAATCGATTCAACAAAGAGTTACAATGTATTGACAGTTAAACCTTAAGTAAGAAATTTGGAAGAGTTTCTGTTTTCAAAACACTGTTCAACAGAGAATAATTCTTCAAGGTTGTGAGTACTGAGTTCATAAGAGAATTTGGCCTTAATTGTTTTCATTTTAGCAGTCAACATATGAAAAATGTGTTTTGTCTACATGACTTAAATAATTAAATTTGGCATGCCAGGAATAGAACTGAGATTACTAAACTACTTGACTCCTATGCTTTATTTAACTTCTAAGTCAAACAGCTAGTCTCCTGCCTAGATATGCATGAAAAGCTTAAATTAAATTCCTACTGGAATCCCTATTTTGGGAAAAAGATGGCTTAAATAAAGCTATATTTCAAAAGGGGCTGAAATACATTTCAAAATGATCTGAATGAATTTGACATCTACAGAACACTTTCTCCTTATTTGACTTCCTTTCAATATTTAAGTCATAGTTAAAATGGCTAAAAGCTAAGTAATGTTTATTAGAATGATAAAAACAAAATATTTGCATCTAATGAGATTTGAAAGTTCATATGAATTAAAAATGGGGTGGAATTTTAGATTTTAACTTTTGGTCTAATTCAATTGAGAATTTTTTTGAAATAACTTCTGCTGTACTGTATAACTCTCCTATCTAATTCTACTCGTATCCCTATATTAATGATTAAACTTCTTCTAGCAACCAAACCATCATTCGTGTGTAGTGTAGTATATATAGTATGTTAGGTATGGCACCCAAGTACTATAAATGAAATGCTGTAATTAACTTTTTCAGTTCTTTCTGTTAGTATATCACGTATAGGAAAAAAAAAAAAAAAAAGAACAAGATTGTTCTCCCCTTGGCACATGGATTAAAGAGATTTCACTGCCCATAGCTGTCCACTCTATTGTGTTCTTTGAACTCAATGTGAATTCAGAAAGGCTTGTACCTTTGAGCACCCATATTTTGTATATATACACTCAACCTGCTTGGAACCAAGTAATTTTTAGTATAAATACCTGTATCTAATTATGTGAACAAATATTGTCATTTACCCTTTGTTAATTTTTTTTGTTTCTTGCTTACATTTTTTTCTTACATATATTTTCCTATAATTAATTCCCCAATTTATCCAAAGGTTCAGTTAGTCTACGATACAGTAGTAATTGAAATTACTGGCTGCCACATCACTAACATGGATTGGTGGTGCTCATTTCATATTTATGAAAAGACTCCTAATACACCCTTCTGCATGCCCCACATTCTTGGGCATATCTTATTTGTTGCTAGTTAGCTTAATGATGATAGACTAGGATAAGAGGAGAATTAACTACCAGTGGGACTGGCTCTGTATGTGTGCATGCTGCACAAGGAGCTCTTGGTTTGGGAAAATTGGTTCTGTTCTTTTGAGAGTTGCTGAAAACTGACAGCTAAAAGGAAAGGAGGGGTACACAGATGACATCTACCTATCAGGATGCTTCAGAGTAGGTGCCCATCCACTGTGACAGCTTTGTGTTCCTAAAGAGAAGACTTGTGGAGAGAGGGTGACAAGCTGAAAATGAAAGATATAATGTCTAAGATGAGACCATCCCTCTAGCCAGTGTGATAGCTCTTTCACCAAGGGGGCTCAGCAACAGGCGATCAAAAGAAGCAGGTGATAGTGAGAAATTTAAAGGCGCATGGGAGGATCCAGGAGTCACGATCTGAGCTGGTACCAGTGACTTGGGGTACTATATGAGCGATGCTCTGGATGGCTGTTTGGGCTGACCAATAGAAGACCAAAGTTATGATTTTCATGGTAACATTCTCTCAAATGCTGCCAATTCCAGGGCATGAGGCATGAGAGGCAGGCAAGGATCCAGAGTTGTGGTGCACAGATGAGACCATGGTGTAGTGAGGGCAGGTATTTCAGTACATTAGGAACTGGGAAACTTTTTAAGACCAAAGGAACCCATTAAGGAAGAACAGGCTTCATTTTAATCAAGGTGGAGACAGACTGCTGTCTCTGAAAATTGAGAAGGTCATACAGGATTATTTAAACTGGGAAAATGTTGGCAAGCATGGTGAAACACCTGGTTCAGACTGATGCAACTTGGCAGAGTAACCTGGATGATATTCAGCACACCTCTGAAAAGGCTAGAAAGGAAACAATTAGGGAAGGCAAGTCAGTTTGCCTAAAATGGCAGCTGACTAGCATGGCGAACCTAAACCAGGGCAAAACTAACAAATGCTGGCTTCTACACCAATTCTAGGAGCCTGAAAAATAAGACGGGGAAAACAGAATTTTTGGTAATAAACAGCAGCCCTGATACAACAGGCATCTCAGAGACATGGTGAAAGGATAATTAACAGGATACAGTGTTGCCAGGCTACCAGCTTTGAAGGATGATGGAATGAGGTGTACAGGTAAGGGCATTGTCTGTGAGGGAAAACATAAAATTTAACAACATAAAAATATTGTGGGAAAAGAGAAGCACTACGGGATTCTGAGTGGAAACCCCATACTTTGATAATAATAAACAAATAGTACTAGGATGATACTCTGGGGTCTTTGATCTGGAGGATAATAGTGCTTAAGTAAGGTTGCAAATTTAAGACAGGTTGCAATAGCATGAGATCTTCACTATACATATACATATACAGGCTGTACCATTGCTGCCTCAGGACAAGAGACAGAGATAAGACTGTTGTATGCCATAAGTGGCTGTTTCCTATGACAACTAATCTTAGCACTCTCATGAAAAGCTGCCATTTGGGCTTTGGTTCTGAGTAACACACAGGACCTAATTCAAATGGTATTAGTTGAAGAGCACTCTCTAACAGCAACCAGAATAAAATCAGGCTTAATATTGCAGTGGGAGAGAGCAAGCCAAATAAAACAGCATAGAGAGATTCAATTTCAGGAAAGGGAATTACATAAAAATGTGGCAATTAGCAAAAAATACCCCTAAAATGAATACTCCAAAGAGCAAGAAGCCTGAAAGCAGCCTTGAGGATGTTTGAAAATACTGTATGAGAAGCCCAGGTAAACTGCCTAGAAAAAGAAAACATAATGACCCAGTAAAAACCCTGTATAACTAAACAGAAAACTTAAGGATGGTACTGTACAGAAAAGATTGACTTTAAAAAACAAATTTTTGTCCAAATGAGGAGAGTAGTAAAATCATGGCATATCATATGTACACAGGAAATTATAGGAAACATAAATGAATTTGTAAAAGATACTCAGGTTGATAATAAAAAGGTTTTAAACACCTCAGAAGCTGGAAGCCAGCTCAGGAAACAGCTGGACCACCCAATGACAAAGGTGTTAAAGTGGCATTTGAGAATAAGGTCACAGCAGAAAATATGACCTTTTTTTTTTTTTGTATAAATGTTTTTTACCGTTAAAGATGTTGGGGAGTTTCCAACATCCAGTGCATTTTTTGTAGCAGATCGGTCAGGGGAGCTGTATCAATTTGAGCTAAATATACAGGAAGTATTAGACCACATAGAGTAAGTTAGATGTCAATAAGTCACCAGGATCAGCAGCCATTCACCCAAGAGCTGTGAAGGAACTCAAATGTGAAATTGCAGAGCTGCTGGCCAAATTGTGTAACCTATCATTACAAGCAGCCACTGAGCCAGGGAACTGGAAGATTGCCACTACAAGTCCCATCCACAAACAGGGCTCCAGAGAGGATCCTGGAACTGCAGACCACTGAGTCTGTCTTTCATCTGTGGCAAAATGGAAGAGTCTGTATTAAAGGATGAGATTACTGAGCACATGGATAAACACAGTCTCTAAAGGAAGAATCAGCATGGCCTCTGGAAAGGGAAATCCTGCCTCACTAACTGGTTCTGGGTACATGGTACATGGATACAGCTGTCTGGAAGGGTACCAGTGCTGCCCTGACCTGAAAAAGATCCAGGTTCAGGTCATGGGAAAAAGGCAGAGGCTGTTGAAGCAGTACCAGAAAATGGGCAGGGCTGGCAGGGCGACAATGAGCTTATCTTCCCTGAAGGCAAGGACCCACAGAAGACCTGCCCACCATCAAACCTTCTCTGACATCCTCACCTCCATTTTGCCCTAGTTAGGAGCTGAGGAAGTGTTGGTTGCAGAGCTGTAAATGCACAGGTAGAGCAGTGTGTCTGTGCCCTGATGCTGAGCATGGGGGAAGGAGCTCACTTGTCCCCAGCCACCAGGCCAGACGTCCTGATCCGCTTGCCCAGTCAAGGAGACCGTCAAGTTGGTGACTTCATAGGCTATCACAACCATCAGGTCATCTGGATTTTTATCCAGCTTTGTGAGCACCAACCTTCTCCCCCTAGAGAAGACAAAGATGGCAGGTCGAGAGGCGGCCTTGACACTCTCCCTGATGAAAGCCAACAGTCTTATTCAAGATCCTGCAGAACTTTGCCAAGTCTTCTGCAACAGTTTATAGTGTCTCAAAGAACCCAAAGCAGGGGGATATAGGGATATCTATAGGATAGCTCTGATACCCCATGTCAACTGCTTTCTCCATGTTGAGGGACAGAATGCAAATGACAGGCCAATTGAAGGATGTTTTGGACAAGATAGGAGTTATCAAAAAAGCTCTGACATGGGACCACTTAGGTTGAATCACATCCTCCAGCATGGACACCAATTGCAGCAGATGGACTACACTACAGTCTAGTGCTGAGGAGAGAAACTGGGAATTCATGCCTCAGGTCTTCAGCAACAGGGCTATTATGGCCCTCCTACACAATAAGGGGAGCTTCCCACACATTGAGAATTCATCCCAGATGTTGGCATGTTCCAGGCCAAAGTTGTCCCAGAACACATCCAGGCCTAACCTGTCTCAGAACATATAACAAAACTCTGCAGTCAGCCTCTCTGTGCATAGAGAAAAGCAAAAAAGAGCTACTGAGAACATGACCAGAGTGCATGTCAGTTCCAACTGGTCCTTGTTGTTCTCACTGACCTTTGGGAGCCAGTGTGATAACCAATGCAGACAGTAGTATACGTAGAGAAGCAGCCCACACTAAAGGCCAGTCCTTTTTCATTCATCTGCTCCAGATCTATGAGAAGGGGTCTCTCCTCTGCCAAGAAGCAACCAATGTGTTTCCTGGAACTCCTCTTCTTCTTTGGAGTGTAAAAGTGCCTGCCGTGATCTTTATCTCAGAAGAAATGGATGCCTGAACATATGACAGCTCCCCACATCCAGAGGCCTTTCAGAGTCCGGAATTTGTTCTACTTCTGATGCTCACTGAAAGCAGCACACATGCAGCACTGTTGTACTGCGTGGCCAGGCACCTCTCCAGTTCACCAACTCTTTGCTCAGCTAGTCTGTCACTGTGTCCTCCTGCTGTGGGTAACCTTGTGGTTACCCATGTACAGCTGTAGCAAAAGAGCTTGGCATATACCTTCCTTATACTTCTGTATCTCTGGGGTAAAGTGACTTAGGAGACATCCACACATTCCCAAAGAGTTTCTGCACTTACCACAGTCCCTGAAAAATACTTCTTTGTCTTTTGATTTTGTGATATCAGTTCTCTAGTGTGCAACACCTTTTTAGATAGACAGTTGGCAAA
Source organism: Burhinus bistriatus (assembly GCA_013397275.1). NCBI lineage: Eukaryota > Metazoa > Chordata > Aves > Charadriiformes > Burhinidae > Burhinus > Burhinus bistriatus. Next base: position 51,705 of record VYXH01009613.1, read on the forward strand.
CAGTCTACATGCTGTTTGACTATTTTGAAGAATGTGCTGGGGTGAGACAAAGATTCCCCAGTAATCCAGTCTTTTTGTTCACTATGACATCAGATGAAAAGTGCCTTGGTATTATCCAGTTACCTCGAAATCCCTATTAATTTACATCAGGTAAAGCAAAATGCAAATGAGAATATTTATTTATATCATTCACAATTGGTAATATCATGAAAAGTAATTATGAAATACAAGAGTAAATACATAAAATAAAGCCCATGCATTAATCTTTTACAGTGTGGTGAAATTGGAAATATCTTTCTCTCTCCCTCCAGCTCCTCCTCTCTCTTTCTTTCATTTTTCCTCCCTTCAGCTGACTTGTCCTCATTTTTATGAAGACCTCCCATCAGGTCTTAACTTTCCTTAACCAATGGTAAAACTCTTCCCACTTGGCCTAGCAAGATGATGTTCAACAAGATGCATGAGCAACCTGAGAGTATGCTGACACAAAAAAGCAGACCCTTCCCCTTTGATTATTACTCAATAAAATGTTTATCAAAAAGGGGAATAAAGAGTTTACATCAATCTGAGCAGTAAAAAGTCTCCAATTGCTGCCAATTAAGAACAGGCAAGTTCTGTTTACCTGTGTCTGCCTGCAGCAATTCAGTTAGTTTAGTTAACCCCTTTTCGAAGGAAGTTTAGAGGAATAGTCAGCGCTGTGGGAATTGAACCAAAGGAGGGAAGAAAGAGGTCCCTGAATTAGCACAGGGTAGTGCCCAAGTTTGGTGGATTGTTTGTTGGAAGAAAAATTTCACTACCATTAGACATTTTGAGGAATTTTAAGAGTAGTTTTTTATTAGTTTCCCTGTATTTTAATTCTGGTGTTTCTTTCTCATAGCATTTCCACATAAATTTCAGCCTTGAATTTCTTTTAATTTCTAAGTATATGCAGGAAGTTATTAAAACTTTGGGTGTCTTATAATGGACAATGTTCTTGTACCATTTTTGAGACACAACTTGATGAAGAGCTCAAAAGATGGTAAACAGTTTGTGTTCAGCATCAATTTACAGCAACACAGCATAGAATCATAGAATAGTTTGGGTTGGAAGGGACCTTTATCTAGTCCAACCTCCCCTGCAATGAGCAAGGACATCTTCAACTAGACCAGCTTTCTCCGAGGCCCATCCAACCTGATCTTGAATGTTTCCAGGGATGAGGCATCCACAACTTCTCTGGGTAACCCGTTCCAGTGTTTTGCCTTACATCTAGTCTGACTCTACCCTCTTTTTAGTTTAAAACCATTACCCCTTGTCCTATTTCAACAAGCCCTACTAAAAAAGTCTGTCCCTATCTTTCTTATAGGCCCCCTCTAAGTTGGAAAGGCTGCAATAAGGTCTCCCTGGAGTTCTCCAGGCTGAATAACCCCAACTCTCTCAGCCTGTCCTCATAGGAGAGGTATTCCAGCCCCCTGATCATTTTTGTGGCCCTCCTCTAGCCCAACAGGTCCATGTCTTTCCTGTGCTGAGGGATCCAGAGTTGGACGCAGTATTCCAAGTGGGGTCTCACCAGGGCAGAACAGAGGGGTAGCATCACCTCCCTTGACCTGCTGGCCATGCTTCTTTTGATGCAGCCCAGGACACACTTGGCCTTCTGGGCTGCAAGCGCACACTGTTGGCTCACGTCCAGCTTTTCATCCACCAGTAGCCCCTTCTTGGCAGGGCTGCTCTCAATCCCTTCATCCCCCAGCCTGTATTGATACTGGAGGTTACCCTGACCCAGGTGCAGGACCCTGCACTTGGCCTTGTTAAACCTCATGAATTTCACATGGGCCCACTTCTCAAGCTTGTCCAGATCCCTCTGGAGGGCATTCTGTCCCTCAGGCCTGTTGACCGCACAGCTCAGCATGGTTCAGAGATCAGTATGTTTCCATGAAGTAGGCTTATTTCTGAAAATCAGTGGTAGTCGATACATGACAGGCACAATAAAGCAATCACTTGTCTTTCCAAAAATTGATTTTGAAATTCATGGATTTCAAATGAAGGAGAATTACTTGGATACTGAGGCCTTTCCAGGATATAGAGAAAGTAAATGATGAAACAACATTCAGAAGAGTTAATTTTTTCCTGGGTATCCATTTTGACTCTCACTAGAATCTGATGTCTTGACATGCTGAATATTGTCAGGGGCAGAGGTTCTGGGATAAGCCACTCGACTCTCATGAATCATCCAGAAAAGTAATTGTTAGGGGAAAGACCCTGTAAAATGGGATTGCAGAACAATGAAATTAAATTAAATTTAACATGGAATAAATGTGCTGTGAAAGAAATGAACTTAGCCTTGTGACTATTAGAATTTAAGGGTCTTTCTATTATAAATATACCAGAGACAGGATAGAGCTGGTGAAATTGTTCCCTGCAAATCAAAGCTTGAAGAATATGATCTGCAGGCAATTGAAAAGAATGAGTTCACCAGCATTATCTTCCTTACCTTGTTTATAGGCTTCAGCATAAAATTCCAAACTTGAGCATAAAATTCTGTAAGGTCTGTTTAAACAGGAGCATTATTAAATTGACAGTTAATCAGAAACAATACAAAACCGAGTGAAAGTAAATATAAAAGTTTTATGTACGCAATAGGCTATGAGTCCACATACTCCATGGAATGGAGTTAGAGATGTGTCTGCAGGATATGCGGCAACAGAAATATGGAGGTATCAAGAAGGAGCTACAGAGATGTGTAGGTGACTAAGTCAGAGGTTAGAGACACGGGTGAACCTAAGCATTTCTTAATCGCAACAGGAGATAAGTCAAAAAGCTAGAAAGCATGCAAGAACAAATATATCTTTAGATCATGTTACAGACTGGCCGAGTGGACATCTTTCTTTCTCAAACTGATGAAATGGAAGTTTTCTAAAACTGCTACAAAAATGGCTAACCAGTCTTCTGTGAAGGGGGGGGGGGGGGAAGAAAAAGGAGGTT
>VYXH01009613.1:54689-70816 GCA_013397275.1 Burhinus bistriatus
GGGGGGAAAAGAGAAGTTTATAAATGTGGATGAAGAAAGAACAGGAAATACATCCAAAAGCTGTCATTTACTTTGTTGCCTGGATATGCTGTGAATCACCAGAAAACTTGGAGACTGGCTTACAGGGGGTAGTACACTGTGAAGCACTTGTCCGTTATTCACGTTAATAACTTACATAAGTTGGCGCCTTTAAATTCTTTTTCTAGTATAGTTATTTAAAGATTGAGCTGCAGCTGGAAATAAGATGCAACTGTCTTAATGCAGTTCCCTTTCAGCGTGGATTTAGAATTTGAATAGCTACAGAATTTACACAGCTTGGCAGGGCTCTATTGTTAATTTCTATGTTATTCAGGATTATGAGAATTATGCACTTGGTTTGTAATGAATGTGAACTATTCTTAAACAACTTACAGTTATTCCTCTAAAAAATTTGGTGGCTACTCTCCAATAATGAGTGCATTAAAAATCTTAAGGAAAAAAAAAAGCATAATGTAAACAAGTAATAAATATTTTAACCAGTTACACTGTTATAGCTGAAGTGGTTTCACACAATTTAAGTGTTAACATTGTGAAACTTCTTTACATAGGGAATGGTGAAAACTGTAGAGTATCTAATAGGAAGCATCGATGCAAAAGCGATTCCCATTTAGCAGTACAAAAAGGAATTGTCCCTTAAATAGCTATGAAGTAAGACCTGTACCCAGAGGTGTACGCATGCATGTTATCATCAATCTCTGTCACTACATTCCATTCAGCCATTGCGTGTATGTACACGTACACACAGTTATAACTTCATAGGATAAAATGTTCTGAAATTCTCAAGTTCTAAACATGTTTGTAAGTCATATGCAGTCAGTGATGCATAACTTGTGTGATACAAATAATGATCTCATAAGCTTCAAGTACATAAGCAAAGCAAAGGACTCAGAGTCTTTTCTTTTTTTTAAATTAGCTCTGGAAATCACAAGAACCTGTGAATCTTAAATGAACATCCTTTTGTGAGAAAAGCATGACAGTTTTTTCATATTATCTTCCGAATGCTTCAGTTATTCAGATGGAGAATCAGTAAAAGTTTATTCCTGAGTAGAAAGTTGGAGTAGGATATTTCAGGTCAGCCATCTACTCAGTAGCACAGAGGAAAGTGGTATAAGCAGCACTCATATGTACCTTTTTTCCACTGCCAAGCCTGTATGACCAGATTCATATTTACTGCCAGATCAACTGATATGAAGGAATGCAGAGTCAGACTTATGTCTTGAGAACAACAATAATACGTTTTCTCCACAATGAAGAAAGGAAAAACAAAAAAGGAGAATACAAAATGAATGCCCGGTTTTAATGGCACACTGCTACAGGTGCCCAACTCATAAGCTATGTAAATTACTGTAAATAATTTGGTTCCTCACCTTGCAGATTACCAACAAAGGAGTTTGTCAGTAATGTCAGGAGCTTGGACTCACATTTTTCATTGGGGCTGCTGTCATACAGTAGATCTTCCTGGCTAAGAGAAAATGATAAATTTATTGTTCTCAGAATGGTTGCCAAAATATCAATTTGCATTCACTTAACCACAGCTAAATTAATTTATATGTTAATTTTAAATGTCAGTTCAAGGAAGCATACCCCGGAATGAAAAGCACGTACTTGTGCCACAGAGTCACTAATATTTTATGCTTTATGAATGATGTCATTCTTAGAATTAAAAATTGGAAACTAGAATACAGTCTTGATTATTACAATTATTATGCCCCACCCCTGGAAACATTCAAGGTCAGGTTGGATGGGGCTCTGAGTAACCTGAACTGCTTGAAGATGTCCCTGCTTATTGCAGGGGAGGTTGGATTAGATGACCTTTAAAAGTCCCTTCCAACCCAAACTATTCTATGATTCTATGATTACCATCCTCAAAAAGGAGCAGAAAGGTGTTAGGGAGGGAACCAAGGCAGGGAGAGCTGAGTCTACACCTGATGCTGCTGTTCCCCTGTCATGTGATAGCATTGATAAATTATTTAATATCTGCTTCTATTATTCTGTATTATGTCTTCATGCGGTGATATCCTGTAGCAGTGTGCTCTACCCTGGCTGAATCTGTTTCATTTCCTTTGCAAATGGCTTGCTGCCACAGAAGATAATAGAAAAATAAAACTGCCAGGCTTCTACCTCCTGCCAGTTTCAATAGAATTTAGGAAAAAATAGCAGAATTTAATCTTAAAGACTTTCATTATGGTCTTTCAGCATGACACAAACTGTAACAATTTATCCCTCAAACAGTTTATTTTAACATAATGCTAATTATGTTTCACCAAAATTCTCCTTAAATCTTACACTGGCCTTTAGAGTGTGTTCAAAGTTTTAATAATGTTATGACGTGGGAAAATCTTAATCAGGGTAGGAAGAAGAAGTAATTTGAAAAAAAACAGTTGAACATCAGTCTTAGACCAATAGGAGGTGTTCATAGCCAGGGAAGAAGGGTCGTAAGGAGGAAAAAGGTGGCATACATGAAATTTGGCAGATTTAGCTTAAAAAAAAAATTCATTTTAATGTTTAGCATTAGATCATCCTTCAAAGTTTTTGAGTTGTTATATCCAAGAGTTTTATTCATAGAAAAACAGGTTGGATTGATGGGCTGAGGCCAACGATATGAGGTTCAACAAGGCCAAGTGCTGGGTCCTGCACTTGGGTCACAACAACCCCATGCAGTGCTACAGGCTTGGGGAAGAGTGGCTGGAAAGCTGCCTGGCAGAAAAGGACCTGAGGGTGTTGGTCGACAGCTGGCTGAATATGAGCCGGCAGTGTGCCCAGGTGGCCAAGAAGGCCAATAGCATCCCGGCCTGTATCAGAAATAGTGTGGTAAGCAGGACTAGGGAAGTGATTGTCCCCCTGTACTTGGCACTGGGGAGGCCCCACCTCGACTGCTGTGTTCAGTTTTGGGCCCCTCAGTACGGGAGACTCATTGAGGTGCTGCAGCGTGTCCAAAGAAGGGCAATGAAGCTGGAACTGGGGTTGTTTAGTCTGAGAAAAGGAGGCTGAGGGGAGACTTATCACTCTCTACAACTACCTGGAAGGAGGTTGTAGCGAGGTGGGGGTCGGTCTCTTCTCCCAAGTAACAACCGATAAGACAAGAGGAAATGGCATCAAATTGTGCCAGAGGAGGTTTAGATTGGGTATTAGGAGAAATTTCTTCACCAAAAGGGTTGTCAAGCATTGGAACAGGCTGCCCAGGGAAGTGGTTGAATCACCATCCCTGGAGGTATTTAAAAGATGATAGATGTAGTGCTGAGGGACGTGGTTTAGTGGTGGACTTGGCAGTGCAAGGTTACCGGTTGGACTTGATGATCTTAAAGGTCTTTTTCAACCTAAAAATTCTGTGATTCTATGATTCCATGATTCTATGATTCTACCCCTGCTCAGTTGGCCACCTACGTCTTGTCCTTCCATTTTCTTTTTTTAATCACTTGGTCACAGTTCTGTGCTTAATACCACTTCAACGCTCTTAACTTTTTTATGGGACTGTCCTACATATGGTGAGGAAGGTAGAGCTGCATTCCTGTCCCTTAAAACCAGGACCACAAGGCTGTGCCCTCTCTTTTCAAGAGCCAAGCATATCTGACTTGGGACAACATGTCTGTGTTCTTACTCTTTTCACAGAATGTGACAGAGTAATTCCATTATTCATCCACTTTTATAATATCATTTTTATTAGGATGAAAGTTTTGTAGATAAAACCTGTAAAGATGAAAAAAGTCTATACATATTCCACTTAGTAGGTATTATCCTTCAACTGTATAGAGTCCCAGCATTTACGGAGACAAATTCCCAAATTCTTTGTTCCAGTCTGTTTCGTATATGTAAATCTCTGATATAAGCTCAAGGCTTTACATGGTCTGTTTGACTTGCCTCTTAAACACGTATAAGGGACCATGTACAGGGTTGGGTGTGGTTTTTTGTTTTTTTGGGGTTTTTTTCCCCCCTCAAGCTTCTTTAACTTTCTGGGGATTTGCATTAATTGTATCATCATCCAGTGTAGAACCCAAGAATATAAACACTCTTAACAATAATAAAAAATTCATCAATAACATGTTTTCCACAGGTACAAATCATCAAACTTCTCTCAATATAACAAGAACGTGCCCATGCATACAGAATCTTAAATCTGTCACATCCTTCCTAACTCACCAATCTCCTTTCATTATCCTTTCACAATATCCATTTGCATGCAGAAGAAAACTTTGTCATCCTGCTGTTCACTGAGCATGTGTGCTACAGCCTCTACTGCTTTAGTTTTTTATCTTTCGGTCAGAGTCTGTGCACTCTTGCTATTTTGTAAACTGGCTGCCACATTAGAAGTCCCTTCTTCACTGCCTCTTAGGCTTTATCATAGTTTTGAAAACCATTAATAACTAACAAGGTTATGATCTGTCTGTGGTAGAGGCTAACACTTTACTGATATCGCAATCTGAAATAGTTCGTTATTTCAAAGCAGTGCTGAACAAAATAAGCGAACTCTAACACTGGTTGTCACTACAACAAATGTGATTAATTTGCTAGTAGAACACTGATAGAAATAAAAATATAATTAAAATACATTGTGTGTAACTGGGATTGGACACAGGATCCAAAAGAGTGCTTTTGATTTTCCTAACGCTAAAGCTATCACAAATGGAGAAGCTGTAAACCAGATAGTCTTTAGCTCAGTCTCTCCCCACATCTTCAGTGTTGGTCTTGTTTTATGGCCTGGGGAACTAATTATTCAGGTCTGTATAGGTTGCAGAAGGCCCCCTCTGTGGAACTGAACCATTGCCTGAAAAACCACTGAACAACTGAACCAGCCAAGTCAGTCCTTGTGAACACCAAGCTACTACCTGCAGCAGGCCAAAGAATTCCTCTGTAACATTTCTGCTGCAGCCCCTGTCATTTTATAACACGGAAACAGAACAGTACAAAATCCAAGTCACTCAGTCCTTGGTAATATCCTATAATTGAGTTTTATTAAAAATCAGTGAAATTGCTAATCCTGACTGAGTGATATCTAGGATGACTTACAGAAGCCATGCAAGTTGCCTTGAACCTCCCTTACTTTGTACCTCTGTTTGTCCTTACAGTGCGGATAAGGTAAGGGTTACATAAAAAGCATTTGTGCAGCTCAAAGCAGACTTGGAGCAGGACTCATGAGCCAACGGCACTAAAATCAGGAATACAGAACAAAAGACTTCAGTATATCTTTTCTGGCCTCAGACCTCATCATTTATTTTCTCCATTTAAAACTAACTAAATAAATTGTGGTCTTTTTAAGTTAGTTTAGACTTTGGTTCATATTTTGAAATAAGCAATAGTTAAAGCACTGCACTCAATCTTATTGTCACAAGATGAAACTTCTGTTTCCTCCTAAATTATTTTCTTTTATCCAGAAAACATACCATTCTTGACTTTAAAAATCATCTGACTTCCAAATATCATTCAAATCTTACTTTATCTCACTAGTAGATAACTGGAAAATGTTCAACTTTTACTTTGAGTGAATATTCTCAAAATAAATGTCTAGCCTAACCAAATTACTTGTTTTGAGTTCTCCTGGTTCTAGTAGGAATTTTTGAGGTTAATTTAGACTTTGGATCATATTTTGAAATAAGCAATAGTCCAAGCAGAAAAATTCTTCTAATTTTATTCAGATGAATAGTTGCTCGAACAGAAATAGCATTTCTGTTTTCTCTGTCTCACAGCAGAGAAAACAACATGGAGGAATTAGCCTATCCTTGGTTTTGTTATTATTATTTAGCAGCCCACATTTTTTGTTGGCAATACAGAATCCTAAGTTGAAAATTGGCTACTTATTGTATAAATCTGAACTCTTTGTCATTTTCTTCCAGATACAGACAATTATCCCTGTGATAAGCTTTCCCTATTTTTTTTTCACGTTAGCTAGTTTTGGTGTAAGCTTTTGGGGTTGGGGTTTTTTTTTGCTATGCTTCGTAGCGTTCAGTTTTGAACAAACTACTGCACACAAGAGCCCTTGTGAATAGTTTGTCCATTTCTTCTGCTCAGAAATGATCTGTGAAAAAATCAACATTTTCAAGGTGTTATTTGCATTTGCTCAACATACAGTAATTTCAAAAAATATTTTAAGCTAATTTCTTTATTTTCTGTCCTGTGTAACACTACCTAGAAAAGAAGAATTCTCTCTTACAGAAATGCAAAGGTTTCAAACTGTATTTGCATTTCGTTGAAGCTAGTGGGTCCTTGAAAATGTGTTAGAATATTGAGCTGGGCTAGATGTGCAGTGCAGCAACCTACATCGTTCTTGACACTGGTTCCAGATTAGGGGGTTTACTGGTATGTGTTTTGACTTCCTTTTCTATCCTGCACATTTGTGTTTCCCTCTCACACTGTGAGTTTTGGATTTGTCCTGACATGATATTGTGCAATAATCTCCCAGAAAGTTTGGTGAAGTGACATCCCACAGTACAGAGCAGCTTTACATCTCAGAGAGTGCCCTAGCCATGGGGCTGTTTGCTCTTCTGCAATTACGTTGTCCCTTTTGCTTTTTTTTTTTTTTTCCATAAAGTCTACCTTAGACCTAAGAAAACTCTTGTGCAGCAATTTCTGTGAATAATTCTGGTTTTCTTAAAGTGGTGGTTTCTCATAAAAAATGTGTAATTGAAAAAATCTTGAGCAGAGCTAGTCACCAGTCACATGACATTGCCATTTTCTCACTCTCAAAGGGGAATATCCTCCTTTTATGTACATGCATCGCTGCTACAGTTCTTAGTTTATCCTTGACTCCATGAAACATTAATATTAATATAGAGTTCTTGAAATGGCCATGACTTACCTTCACCATAGGAACAGAACCAATAAGTTTTCTTTCAACACTGGGGTAGCAACAAATTGTGTGTATGTGGCAACTGGGAGTCTATGAATTCTTTTCGGAACAGTTTAGAGTTAGTATATTTTCAATTTAGGTGCTAATTCTGTTTGGCTCCTGAGATCAGAAGCTGTATCTTAGCTCCTGTGAACACATATCAAGATCCTTCAGCATTTTGCTTCTGTTTATGAAACAGTTGTCTATTCTGTGAGTACAGTGCACAGTTAGTCCATGGAGAGAACAGAAGTAATGTTTTTAGTACAATATATTTGGGAGTAAAAGCTTTTTCTTCTTTACTTCCACTCCTTCTCTGCACAGATAATTTTTTGAATTATATTTTTTCTGAAGATGTGAATTGTTTTTTTTCTCCTTATTGGGATATCTGAAAAAGAGTATAAGCATTCCTTTGGTTTTGTCTAGAAATCAATATGATCTTGAAAAGTTATTCGCTTAATTTTCTGCTGCCATTTATGTAATTGTGCTTCAGCAGTCTTTTAAAGAAAAAATACAACTAAAGAAACATTGGCCAGCTATATAATATATTCTGAGCACAATTTTCCTGTTACAAATAATCGTAAAAATATTCAATAGCTTTAATTACTACTGAAAATGGTGCAACAATTTCTCTCTGCAGAATTCAGGCTCGGCCAGCTACCATTTTCAGATCTCTTGTTGTATTTAGACAGTTGTACTCCCAGCGAGCGCTCACATCTGTGTTTGACATGCAAGGCCAAGCCAACAAAGAACTATGCAAATGCCAAGTGCTGTTCCTGTGTCCACTCAGTTGCCTTTTTTGTTTAATGTACTCAGTGGTTCAATTTTGACTTCAGAGCTCTATTGACTAGTGTGAAATATAGGCGGAATTCTAGAAAATGCTACCCACTGGTGCTTGCCTGCATTGATACAGGAATGAATAACAATTAAACTGCCTTACATTAGAGCAACCAGAATAACTCCCTCCAAAATAATTTGATTCTTCATTCCTTCAGTGCTGGAAACTTGAGGATGGAGGGGTAATCACCAAGAAAGTGGAGATACCGTGTTGTGAAAGATGAAAGTGGGAGGGGAAAAGAGTAGGTACCCAGTTCACCCTCCAGCCAGCTGCTGCAGGGCAGCACACCGGGAAGCCCATCTGAATTACTCACAGGAAGCTCATAAACAAAGGGGAACTCGCCTATTGAGAAAGATCTAATGTCTTTCTCACCTGCTCTCTGTTCACCTAAAATTTTTATGATGGCTGATACTTACCTTGAGAATTGTGAAGCAAACCTGGATTTAATACTAATACCACTTTTATTCACGAGTGCACAGTGTGAAAGGAAAAAGAAGAATGTTATAACAAGGGATCCAATGCCCATCAACAGGTACTGTCCTTCCACCAATGTCATCCTCTTCCTCAAACCAGGTTTGAGGTGTCCAGTGGATAAATACCCTTCTTACTCTTTTCCCACATTCACGCTTTCAAATATGTAATTCCTTTTCAGGGGATATGGCAGTTTTATAGCCACAAGAATTCTTAGATTTCTGGAAAGTCTAGGAATCTTAGGATTACCCCTTTTTTTATTGTCTAGCTTCATGAGAACAGTGGAAAATAAATAATAAATAAATAAAAAAATATGATCCTAACTTATTTTATTCCTCTATTTTAGTATTGTATAATGTTAAATTGTATTTCTCTGACATTTTCTCTGAATTTCTAAATCTTCCCTGAAAAGCCACATTCTTGTACCATTTATTTTTTCTGTTTGAAGTTTAACTTAAAACCAGAAAGATAGCGTTTACTTCTGTAGTTCTTCAGAAAGAAGCCAAAAGATATAAATGGCATTGAGCAAAATACTATAGAACAGAACTATTACTCCACCAACCTAAGAACAGAGATAAAAGATATTATTAATAGAAAACTACTTTTTAAATCAAAATAAATATACCAGGAAAAGCATCTAGCAAGGTGACATTAGAAAAGGTTCAATTTATAATTATTCAACAAAAGAGGCACTGTATTTCTGACAATGTTGTAGTTAATGGGAAAATATCACTGATTTGTTTAGGATTCAGTTACATATGAAAAAGTAACTCTGAATCACTGAATTTAATTATTTTCTTACCACTGCATTTTTACAGCTACCTTTGGCACATTCAGTTGCTCTTCAGGACACTGCAAACAGCAAAACACTTATAAAACAAGTTAGTAGAGCAACAGGGCAGCTGAATGGCTGGACAACCCTCCCACTCAGGTAATGTGAATATCTGGCCGAGTTGTCATTGAATAGAAGGAATTTTTAGACTTACTTTCTGTCATCCCAGCTCAGCTAAGATAACATGATTGTTGGTTTCCTGCAGATTCAAGGCAAATTCCCAAGGCAAGATCAGAGAGGCCAGGATAGAAATATAGAAAAAATAGAAAAATCACATAGAAAAATCCATCTTTCACAGTTCCACCTAAGGTGGTACTCCTTATGCATCATCTGGGCAGCTCCTATGGTCATGTCTCATTTGTAACAGGAGAGTATTCAGAAACCTGAGTCACAGATGAGGGTATTACTGTCAAAAACTTGAAACAGTAAGACAGTGTCTCTTTCAAAGCCATGTGTCTAAATTCATGGTGCTCCTCTATAGAATTTAGGACATTTGAACATAATGTTAAAAAAACCCCAAACACACGTCTCAAAAGATGGGAGATGATTGACAGAGTAAAACAAAGGACATTCTGGCACAATATATCAAATGATTGTCATCGGGCTGTTTCCAGCTCAGTCTCACTCACTCTAATGTTGTACAGAATAGTAGTATTTGCCAAAAATGAAAGACTGTCATGAAGTAACCTGCAGCAGATCTGACTGCCAACCTGAAAAAAAGCAAAATCTAGTACCCATACTGTACTTTTCTAGCATGCAGACTGGGAGAAATAGCAGATCAAAGACTCATAAAGTGTACAATCAAGGAAACTATGGGGCCTTTCATCAAGAAACTCAGACTATTTTGATGTGTTGCATGACATTCTGAGTATTTCCTCACTCTAGCGTAGAAAGATGGATCATCTAAAGCCTGTATATGGGAGGGAGAGGAATGATGTAAAGACAAAACCTGGAGAAATGTTTAACATGCTGTCTTTCTGTTTCTGTTCAGCAAGGACAAAAAAAAAAAAAAAATTCCTTAAGAAAAAGAAAGGCTGCATTTGATGATATGGCTAATACTAAATTTCCTACTCAGATACAGTAGAGTGGGACTGGTGGTTCATTGTAACTGTTCTTTGTTGATTAGAAACAGTGGTATCAGCAGGAGTTACAGCTACTGCATAACACAGAGGACTCAGACATCGACCTACTGTGCTACTTCATCACCTGGGGTGGCGTTCATCTCACCCAATATTAGCTACCTAAAAATTAGCTGCATAATACATGCTAGTGATGTGGGTTCCTTCAATGGAGATAAATGAACCTCTTCCATGTGATTCCTCTCATCTCTAGGTAGGTATTCATAGTGCATAAGATGAATTGTCCTTTGGAGATGCCTCACTGTGAATTTGTCTACATGATTATGATAGATCAGGTACCTACATGTTAGGCGGATAAAGTTGGATATGACAAAATTCATGCTTATGCATTTGATAGTAATGACATGTCTTCACTGCACATTACAAATCCATGAAGGCATATCTCAATGATCTTATTAAAAGGCATCTTGGGAACCAAAGTAGGGACATCTGTGAGGAATAATTTATCCTGAGAAGAAGACTGTTTTGCTCCAGAGAAGGAGCAAAAATCTCTCCATACCCTGCACAAGTCACAGCAGTTATAAAAGAATTGTATCAATAACTACTACCTGGAGGGTTTAATACCCTCAAAAGATCTTCTATATAAAAGTTATCACATAAAGCATAATGCAGAATACTAGCAATATCTAGGGAGGCTCATTTTATTGTTACTGTTCTTTGATCTCCACTCTTGAAAAAATAGGTAGCCCTAATTTTTAGAACAGTATTCTATTCCTGTGACACATGAATTGCCATTTTTCATTTGCTTAACAATGACAACTTACCTTTTGCAATAATAATTTATAGACAGTAATTTAAATACAGTCTAAAATGTATCCACTTTGAACAAATTTGAGAAGCCAGTTTTGCTCAGTTGCAAACAGTGTTAATATTTGATTTTTTTTTTCTCCTCCAACAATATGGAATTGAACCATTTCTCCACAAGTGGTGTCTACTGTGTGTACTTACATGCATAGCTGAACCCAGGAGACTGTGCTCTCTCTTAATATTTTCAGGCTGTTATCCCTTTCACTTAAAACATAAAGCAGTAGATTACTTTTAAAGAAAACTGTTTAAGTTGATACTGATAATAGAGAATACGAATCTCACAATAGTGTAGGAACAGAATATAACACATAAAGCCAAGCCAATAAGGAAGCTGGGGATACTCTTTATTCTGCACAACAAGAGAAAGAAGATACATTCTGTAAAATCATATATAAAGTTTGTTTTAAAGTACTTAAGAAAATTTCATATAAGGAATGATAGCCAAATGTTGGCCATACAGAGCACTTTTAAAATGGATGATTATTACAAGCATTTTAATGACTATATAACTTTGATCAAATTATATGTCAGTGTGACGAGCAGAAAATCTTTTGTAGCATTCTTTTAGCTATTGTTTAAGGAATCTTGAAAATTCTCTTGTGATTGAAATTCAGTAGAAGGGCTCTCTTCATCTCTATTTACCTACTTCGTGGTGTTTTGACAGATCTTATATGCTTAGTTGTAGTACTGACTAAAATAAAGCCGCAATTTTATTAGTAAGCCAAGCAGATACTATTCAGATTAAAAGGAAAACAAAACTGAAGTGGCACTAGGGGTGAGGAGAGAATCAAGTTGTTTTAAAGAATGTTTTATTGTGAAAAATTTTATCCAAAAATGCTGCACTGTTAAGGAACTTACTCCCCTTTTTAATATAATTTATTTTCAGTTAATTAAATATTCTCTGCATTGGGATCTTGTAGTTTTGGCTTTCTCTTGTAATGCTATTGCATTTTTTCATATTTCTAGAAAAGCAAAGATGAATTTTTAAAAATGTGAAGGGTGATTTGGACAATAATGTGATTTTAAAGTAATTTTACAATTTAGCTTCTATTTCTGTGATATTCCCGAGGCTACTTTCAACAACCTGATACATTCTGAGGTCAAGCATCATTAGGGAAACATCTATTTCAATGAATTATTTCAAAAGGTCGCTTTGGTAGAAGAAAGATTATGGTAAGTTTTTTTACTTTGTCAGTACACTTTTGAGGTGGAAAATAGGTAAAGTTTTAAAAAGGTTTCTACACAGACAAGCTTTGATAAGACAAAAGGTTTGTAATGATCTGGGCAAAAGCATACTCACTGTGTGACTTTTGTTCTTCAGCTGGCATGGTGCTAAAGCAGATCCGGAGCTAAGACTTCTAAGTCCTTACTCTCAGCTGCAGGTTATTAAGTATCACAGTTGCTAGAATTCATGANTTTTGAACTGCTATGCTTGGCAATATCTAAAAGGTCTTAAAAAATGCATTTAACCTTGGAACCAACTCTTCCAGCAAACTTGGAAAACACGTTTCCTGTCTGTCCTAAATGCATCATGAAAAATAATAGTAGTAATGCCTGGAAAATTGGGCAGCTGCTGTGGCTGTCCTTAAAGGCATGAAGACCTTAATCCAAACTGGAAAACTTTATGTCAGCCATGGCTCAGGATTAGGCACTGCTGGATTAGAACATGTGATTTTTAGTTTTGAGCCTTGGTTCAAGAGAACACCTTACTTTAGGACACTGCTTAAATTTATGCACTTGTCTAACAATTCTTTCTTAGCTGGACTGAAGAAAATGAAGGGATAGACTGTTAGGATGACTAGAAAAAGCTATACACTTTAACAGCTGTTAAAATTACACTTACTTGATATTTACTTCCTTATTATCTGATCCAAACCTATGAAATTTAGGCCCTCGATGCTTCTGACAAATTGGTGCTGACTGTTTAATGGATTTTACAGCGGAAACTCTAAATGTATCTTAGGGATATTAATAAACATTTACAAGTGGTAAGTTTGTGACTTGATGTAGAACATGCAGCATTCAGCACTCTAATGAACTTTAATGGTTGGCTGAAAATCTGGGAATAATTGAAAAATTAGATGTCTAAAATGTATTTCTTCTAAGGGGATTTTTCTGCTAAAGCTTTTTGACAGTGTAGCAGAAGTGTAGCTGTTTATTCGTTGTTTTCTTTACACCCACATTGTCCTCATATTAAAATAAAATTCTCTTGCACAAATGCAGTGCTTGTTATTAGGTAATGTACTAGACGTAATTACTATCATAGGAGCTTTGTTCAGAGCATTATAATTTTTTTAATGTCAACCTGTTCATCATTTAAGCAGACAGCTAAAATACATATTTATATAACCATCAATATTTAATTAAGCAAAAGACTTCTCTATCTCTATTTTAGCATAGCTTGAAAACAAGGAAGCTCCAGGAAGATACTTTGCTTTCCTCCTTGATATCTCACTGTAGTCCACAAATGGCTGCTTTCTCATTTTGGAGAATGTCACAGCTCTCCCTTTTCCCTATGAAAGTCAAATTATATATGTGTATTTAATTTTTCCATTACTGAAATATGATTATGACACGCAGACGTACATTTCATGGCACTCTGGCTTCAAGTCCCCAAATACTTCAGTCGTTAAAGGATTATATGTATAAGACAAAGGGAAGTTGAGAAGAGTAAGATTAACAACCATATTCGGTTTCAACAATTTACTCTCATGGACTTAGTCCTGTAACAGAATTAAAAATCAGGTCCCATAGACACACAGAATCTGGCAGAGATTATGTGGAAATTTCCTGTTCTTGACCATTTAATGAATTCAATGGAGCTGATAGTTATAATTAATTTCTTCTCTGCCTTTCTGAATATTCTTCTTTACCCTTGGAGATAAGAGATGATCTGTTTTTGCATCATTCCTGGAAATACCATTTGTTATTTTTATCTAAGAATTTATTAATAGACACAGACACAAATCTGGAAGCCTTTCACATTTTGAAATTTCACCTCTGTTCTTCATTTCAGCCTGTCACACAGTGAATTCATCAGTGTCATTTATGTCTTGTAGTCGTGAATTTTTATTGAAGCCTCAGGCATTGCCATAGTGAGTCCAATTGAAATATGTTCAACGTATTTTGAAAAGTTGACTATGCTGCAGTTAAAAGCATGAATTACCCCGACTCACCTGAAACTTTTAATAATTTATGTTTTAAAAGGTGTTGTTGATGTACTCTATTGAGTTTGATGCTAATGTATTTGAGAAAAAAATCATTCTGAGGATAAGGCTTAAGTTTTCAAAGTTACCTCTGATTCTAGGTGTATAAATTAAATGGAAGTGGCTAAATACTTAGGTGAGCCAAGAACTCACAGCTCTGAACTGCAGCTATTCGTCACCTGTGATAGTCAGGTCAAACCATGCAAAGGCAGCCCCATAAAATTAGACTAACAATTAAACAAAACAACAACAAAACAGAAACCTATGTTTCGAAATATGAGATGACTTGGAACTATTGCTTACAATATACTCGTTGTTGGCATTTATCCTGCATTATTGGGCATTTAGGTGAATAATGAATCGTGAGGTGAATAGACGAGGTGCTTGATAATCTCCTCTAGGCTGCCTTCCCAAGAAAGGTTGGACCAGATGATATTATGAATATTGTGAGTATGGTCACCTTGGGGGATCAAAGACTAGTGAATAATTTAAGCTACTAAAGTGTCCTAATATTCTTATTTGCTTTAATATAGAGTTGTCTGAACAGGAACAAGCATATATTCAGCATGCCTCAGTGAGATACTTAAATAAAATAATATTTTTTGAGGGAAGCAATTCAGTGGCCTGGATCCTGAAGATACATTATTCCAGTCATAGTGAAACCTGTGGAAGAGAACAGCTTGCCAAAAGGGTAAAACACTCTTTGAAGACCAAGGTTTAAGTTTACTTGGGGTTCTTGAACCTCATATGTATATCCTGCCCAGAAACAAAGGGATGAAAACCCAAGATATTCTTTATTATTATTATTATTGTTGGTGTTGTTGTTATTATTATTATTATCATTATTATTATTAGCAGTAGTAGTAGTAGCAGTACTGCTACTACTATTACTATTATTATAATAATTATTATAATTATTATTACCATTATCATTTAACATACTTTCTTTAAGAGACTCAGAGCTGTACAATACACTGGTTTGTGACCTAAATAGTGGGTAACAGAGCTGTTGACAATATTTTTACAGAGGCCACTAGAGCATATTGTGACCTATCTTTTGAAGCCACATCCTAAAGCGCGTGGATATCCGCATACTGTCTCCTTGGAGCAGACCCTTAGTCAAGCTGTGCAGACTGGGAGCTGCTCTTGAACAATGAAAAGCATGGTGATGCATCCTCTGTGAACTTCAAGGACTGCCACTGTCACCTTAAGAAACAGTTCTCTTTATTTGTGTGCTCCCCCCCGCCCCCAATTCTGGACAATCTCAAACAGGAAAAGGAAGTCTACAGAGGGTGGAAGCAAGGACAGGTAGCCTGTGAGGAATACAGACAAATTCTCCAGACAGCCAGGGATCAGGTGAGGAAAGCTAAAGCCCAGATAGAGTTAAATCTGGCCAGGGGCATCAGGGGCAACAAGAAAGTCTTCTATAGGTATATCAGGCACAAAAGCAAGACTAGGGAAGATGTGGACCCACTCAGGAAGGAAACAGGAGACCTGGTCACCTGGGACGTGGAGAAGGCTGAGGTACTCAATAACATTTTTGCCTCAGTCTTCACTGGTAAAGGCTCTGACCACACTGCCCAAGTTGCAGAAGGTAAAAGCAGGGACTGGCAGAATGAGGTACTGCCTACTGTAGGAGAAGACCAGGTTCAAGACCAGCTGAGGAACCTGAATATGCATAAATCCATGGGACCTGATGAGATTCATGCACAGCTCCTGAGGGAACTGGCGGATGTAGTTGCCAAGCCACCATCCATCATATTTGAGAAGTCGTGAAGTTCCCACTGACTTCAAGACAGAAACAAAACCCCCATTTTCAAAAAGGGTAAAAAAGATGACCCAGGGAACCACAGGCCGGTCACTCTCACCTCTGTGCCTGGCAAGACCATGGAGCAGATCCTCCTGGAAACTCTACTAAGGCACATGGAAAATAAGGAGGTGATTGGTGGCACCCAACATGGCTTCACTAAGGGCAAAT
>VYXH01009626.1:6990-20789 GCA_013397275.1 Burhinus bistriatus
ACCAGTAAAAAGGCATACATAAGATGATTAACCACAATAAACACAAAGGAAGAGTGATCACAAGCAATATCTCTGTCCAACCTGGAAATTAAAAAAATAAATTAAACAACACAAAGTAAGTCAAAATCACTTTTTTGTTCCTTGTTTTATAAATTCATTAGATTTTCTTAAACAAAAAATACACTTTATAAAGTCCTTTTAAAAAATACTTCTTAGTGCTTTAAAAATATTTAATGGAAAGATAATAAATGCTGCTAACATTTACATATAACATAACATCTTCTCTAACACTTTTTCTAAGTTCTTTTAAGCTTCATTATTTCATGATCAAGACTTTTGATTATTTTACACAAAAACTTTTATTTGTGTCCTTCATACCTGAAAAAAAGTCTGATGTACTATTTTAGTGCCCACTTGTTATGAGCTCTATGCAGTCCTCATCTCTAATCACCTGTGTACAGCAGAACTGAATGTGTGTGTAGTTTCCCACTTACTCATTAGGTGCATGGGTAAAAGTTTAATTAAAGTACTCTGCTTTGAAAATTTAGAACTAGATCTTTTTGTTCATCTCCATAGCTTTTCCTGCATTAAAAAGATGTGGTAATGTGGGGTCTTCCTCCGGGAATTCCAAAGCATAAGGAGAAATTGTGTCTACTCTGGGTATTGGTTAAATGGTAGAATTTAACTTTTAAAATCAAGCACAAGCTGTACAGCTTAGCATAGTGCCAGGGCTGAGAAAAGCTTTCTAAAAATGAAGGAATACTGGGATTTAAATATTTGTCAGACTTTAAAGCAGACAAGCAAGTACAGTGGAATTTCAGCCATTACTATTTGCATTCTGCGGATTTCATCTGAAATGCTGGCACCTATAAAACATCCCATTTTTCCTTGCTGTTTTCACATAATTTTCCCAAGTTTTTACTTTAAATGGAGCTACATTTCATTTACAAGGGGACCACAACTGGTAAACAGATTGATGGTATGGGAACTGTAGTTGGCTACAGTTAGTTTCGGATGTAAGAATATTAGCCAGACATCAAAAGCTGAATTTCTAGTCAGAATTTCATTTATATGGATAATGTATTGGAGAGATTTGCTAAAAACGAAACTTTCAGCTGGTGCCAAGAAAAGGCTAATTTACTTGAAGGTTTTTTTCAAAGTCTTCCAGTGCTGTTCCTGTTTATGAATTTATTTTTTCCACTGCAGCAAATTTGGATCATACTAATTCACCAGTTTGGTTTTTTTGTTTTTTTTTTTTTTTCTTTTTTCCTTCTGGGTTGCATACCTTTTATGGAAAACCACTAGAAATACATTTTCATAAACATTGAAGAATGAAATTCCGAACCTACCAGGTTTATTGAGAATTTTAGCATAGTTTTCAAACGAGGTAGTTTCTCAACAGATGAAAAAATGCAAAAAAAAGAAAAGCAGAAACACTGAAAAGACTATTTTTCTTTTTTCTTGGTTTCCTTTACTGCTTATTTATAAAGTTTGGAAAGTATTTATAATATTTATAAACATCTATTATTATATGAAATGCAAATATATTTCTTGATATGTATAAAATTTGATTTTAACTAATTCAATCTATCTGAAAATTGTTTATTCCAATAAGATACCAGAACAACGTATGATTCCTTTTAAAATCTTATTCCAGTACAATACCAGGATAATGTAGGAATTTTTTTGAAATCAGTGATTACATCACATCTGAATATTGTTAAGCTTTAGATTTGGGTTATTTTTCAAATGAAACAGGACATTTTAGGATGTTTGTTCATTTTTTTTCACAAAATGTGACCTAATTAAATAGTAAATTAATACATTTTCATAATTTCCCAGAAAATTTTCAGGGAGGAAGGCAATCATTAGAAGAAAGGAATGTTAAGGGGCACAGTTCTTAAAATTTCATCCCTCACTTCTCCTCCTTCCACCAGAGTACATCCTTATGGAAACTTTATAGCCAAGATTTAAAAAAAAAAAAATCCTTTAATAATCTGATCTAAATTTTTATCTGACTTTGAAGCTGGACCTGTGTTGATTTTTCTATGACTCTAAAGCAAATTCTGTCAAAGAGGTAGCTTAGAGGGGTGTGGAGGGTTGACCTTGGCTGGACGCCAAGTGCCAACCAAGCCGCTCTATCATTCCCTTTCCTCAGTTTGACAGGGGGAGACAAAAATATTACAAAAAGCTCGTGGGTGGAGATAAAGGCAGTTTAATAAAGCAAAACCAAAAGCCACATGTGGAAGCAAAGGAAAACAAATGATTTATTCTCTACTTCCCATCAGCAGGCAATGTCCAGCCACTTCCCGGGAAGTAGGGCTTCAGTACACGTCGTGGTTGCTCTGGAAGACAAAGATCAGAATAATGAATGCCCCCTTCTCCTCCTCCTTTCTCTTAGCTTTTATTGCTGAGCAGACTTCATATGATATGGAATATCCCTTTGGTCAGTTTGGGTCAGCTGTCCCAGCTATTTCCCCTCTCAACATCTTTCTCATCCCCAGCCTACTGATGGGAGAGGAATGTTGGAGAGATGGCCTTGATGCTGTGTGAACACTGCTCAGCAGCAGCCAAAACCCTGATGTGTTATCAGCACCTTTCTAGCTACCAATACAAAGCACAGCACTATGAGACCTGCTATGGGGAAAATTAACTCCGTCTCAGCCAGAGCCAATACAGGTGCCTTGAATCTGAAAAGGTCAGCTAATGATAGCTGAAATGCCAAACACATCTGTTTGGTGAACATTGAATTATTAATTTGTTACCAAAAACAAACACCATCTCCACAGGACAAGGTAAAGTACAAGGAGATTCCAAGACAGCACATAAAGAGCTTATCCAGAAGTAAGTTCTACCCATGCACCTGGAAATTTCTTGATAATGATTACATTCTTTGTGATAAAAAGGATACAGAAATAGAGCTATTGTATTTCTAGCCAAATGAAGAACTTTTTTCCTATTTAGAATTTAATTCTATAAATTTGTAACTTAAGACTACTAAATTCCATAGAAACAATGCAAGCATTAATACATACATCGTCTGCCTGCACTGTATCAGTAAACTTGTTTATCCTCCAGGGATGTACTGGGTGTGGCTGGGATGGAGTTAACGTTCTTCATAGTGCTCTTATGTTTTGGATTTTTGACCAAAACAGTGTTGATAACACAGGGTTGTTTTAGCTGTAGCTGACTAGTGCTTACACAACGTCAAGGACTTCTCTGCTTCTCACACTCTAACACCAGCAAGTAGATCAGAGGGAACACAGGTGGGACAGCTGACCCCAACTGACCAAAGGCATATTCTATACCACATGACATCGTGTTCAGCAATAATAGCTGGGGGAAAGAAGGAGGAAGGGAGAGACTCTCAGGATTATGGAGTTTGTCTTCCCAAGTAACCATTACACTCTGCTTTCCTGGAAATGGTTAAACAATTGCCAGCTGATGGGAAGCAGTGAATCAATTCCTTATTTTGCTTGGCTTGCACATGCAGCTTTTGCTTTACCTATTAAGCTGTCTTTATCTCAACCCATGAGTTTTTGCACTTTTATCCTTCTGATTCTCCTCCTCATCTCACTGAGGGAGAGTGAAAAAGTGCCTGTGTGGTGCTTAGCTGCCTACTGGGGTTAACACACAATTCCATATTTAGAATTTAATTCTATAAATCTGTAAATTCAAAGTACTCAATTCCATGGAAACAGTGCAAGCATTAGTACATACATCATCTGCCTTCAACGTGTCACTAAACCTGTTTATCCTCCAGGGACCTTAATGAATGTTACAGTCTGGTTCTGTTTATAAGCAAGAAAGCGTATGAGATCATTGGATTGAAAAGGGGAAAGGAGGTAACTGATACTTCTAAGCAGGGCTCCAGACTGAATGACACCATCCTGAAACACAGAATACTTCAGTTCTCCAGCTCCCTAACCACAGCTGACATAATCATAACTTCTCAATTTCTCTTAACATATGTGCAGAATATCACCCAAAGTATTCAGGGATCTGATATCTGTCATTTGAGCTACATTTTCTACTACTTTAGTCATCCTCCTTATATCCATCTCTTGGGGAACTAAGAACTGCAAACAGATCCTGCTACTTGTGGACTACTTGACTAATAGTCCCAGGTAACAGTTCTTTGCTTTTTCTTCCCTTTCTGGCATATAGAGGTATATAGGTACACATATACGCTCTGGAAATAACACCAACCTGCAGACATGAGGTGGTGAGGCACTGACTGGCTCTCTTCTGAATGCAGTAGGAGCTGCCTGTTGCTTTTCAGTTGACTCCCAAAGGCACTTATTGTAAAGAACCTTAACGCACCTGTAGATCTTATGGAAGTGATGAGGAACTGGCCCATGAACTTATGAAACACTGTAGTTTATTCCTGCACTGAAAATGCTTTTGACTACAAATGAAGCAGTCATGTATTTGGAGACAGACTTGGAAACAGCAAATCTGAAGGTCCCCAATTGACACAAATGAGACAAATGGTCTTCCCACAAAAGAAGAACAAGCACTTTCCATAAGTGGCATCATTCTTGGTTAAATACAGTTATACCAACACAGAAAGACAGCTAAGTCAAATTTGTCTGTTTAGACCACTTATTTCTACACAGGTCTTAAATTGAGTAACAAAGAGGCTCCTGGTTGTAGGTATGAATTTGCAGCTATGAAATGCTAACTTACTGCATAGAAAAATTTGGTACAGAGACAGAAATAAACTTCATGAGCTTATGAACAAAGAGAAAGGAGTTTATTAACTTACACATAAACCTATATTTACTTTCAGATCAGAACTGTTTCTCAACTAGTTTGCACAGGGTTTAGAGAAGAAAACTTGATTTTCTCTATATGCATTCCCATAGATATTTTATAAATCTGGGAGGAAGAAAAGGAACTTTATTTTTCATTTAACTTTTCAAATTCTCTGTCTTAGATAAGCCATGATTTTGAATATCATTTCAGGTGCCAAGGTATTCCCATTCTCACCAGAGGAAATATTGTAATATAACATGATTCTGGATTCCACTGTTCAAGTCACATCCTGGTTCCACTCTAACTGGGCTGCTGAACACTGCCTTCTCCCTGCCCCACCAGCCTTTTGTGACTCTATTCTATGAATCTTCTAATTAGTTAGTATTAATGGGAACTTAACAAATTTAGCATAGGTTAACTTATGCTCCAGCTTTTGAGTTGAGAGAAAAGAGAGAAAAACAAGAAACCAGTTGTTCAGCAACTGTTAGTGGGCCATCAGAACAGCCACTAATCCTTCATTTCGCATGAAAATCTTATACTGTATTTTTCCCATAATTTCTCTTGTTTAAACTAAGATCTCACTCACACGTCAGAATCCCACTCTGTTTTATCACAAAGTCTGTTGCTATGCTAATAAAAAGTAGGATCTTTGATCCACTGCTGTTCCAAGAATTTTGCTTTTCCACTGTACCTGTAAGTAGTGATTAAGGATAGCAGGTCATAAAAGGAAAGCAGGTGTATAAGCCAAACAAATCTGGCATCTGAAGAAACATTCATTAGGGGCAAGTACTCCCTCTTCAGAAATTCTGCCTCATTACGGGATAATCAGGAATGCATCAATAAAGTGACATAACTGATTACTTGTGCATCTGTCTCAATAATTTTTGTGCTGCTTAGGTCTGCCAGCAGTGGCAAGTGGGAACAAATTGCCACTGCATTATAATGTTAGATTGATATTAGTGAAGTTACAATTGATGACTTCATGTTGATTTAAATTATAAGATCTTACAAAGTTGCTTTATGCAGATGCAGTTGAACTTGACGCACAGATGATTACTGTTGACACAAAAATGTCTATAAAGGTCATTAACAGCCTAAAATCTGGATTCTATTGAAGAACATCACTATAATTTGCGTGATTAATATTAAAGGGTGGCTGTTGTATAAACAGAAGTTTCTAAAAACAGCATCTGCTAAGCGTTGCTTAGCAATACTTACGTACATTTATATGCAAGGATATGTGTTGGGACAAAATTAAAGGCCATAAGTTTTAAAAAGCAAAAATAAAATTTAGCATTGTTGATCTTTAATTTTAAAGTACATAGACATGTACTATATGAAAAAAATAT
The DNA here is from genome assembly GCA_013397275.1 of Burhinus bistriatus. Lineage (NCBI taxonomy): Eukaryota > Metazoa > Chordata > Aves > Charadriiformes > Burhinidae > Burhinus > Burhinus bistriatus. Next base: position 13,098 of record VYXH01009626.1, read on the forward strand.
TTGGGGTTGTTTGTTAGTGAGACAAGTGGTTTCAAGCTGCATGTAAGTGAAAGAGAAGGGAAGAAAAAGCAGCAAGAGTCTATTTTCTTCGAATTACATATGAGTGGAAGGAAGAACAGTAAAAATTCCTGAAAAAATATCAGTTTTGCTCTTGCCTTCAATAGGCCCAAGGAAGGTAAAAGATTATATTAGACCTCTTAGGCATCCATAAGTGACTAGAATTTTATATGAAGAAAAATTCCTTTTAATGCCACAAGGTGATCAGAATCCAATCTCACTTCACAGATAGGCCGAAGATAGCGAGGATGACTGTTAGTGTTTATATTGTCTTCTGACATGGAATTGTTGGTCCATTTCCACCAGTGTAAATCTAGTGCCTGTGCATGCAGAAACAGAAATCCATGGTCTCACTTGAATTTTTTTCTCAGCTTATATTTTAGAAGTATCAAAAGACCCTTTTTTTTTTTTTTTTTTCTGCTTTGTGATTCAAGTACTGGAGTGAAATATAAAAATTCTGTGACTTCTACCAATTGCTGCTACAGACTTCTTGCCTATTTTTGGGCAGAATAGATAAACTCAAAGCCTCAAAGAGAGGTAGACATTTAGATTCAATGGACTTTAAAGCTTAGAAATGGTGTTATTCATTGAAGAAAACATTGTAAGTTACTGCATTGTCTTTATAAGTCTTTTTTTTATCTGGACAAAAATAACAACATTTGAAAAGAACAAATGTAGGGCTGAGCAATTTGAGGTCTGACTCATTAAATATTTTTAATTTTGTTATTATTATTAATATTATTAATAACAATAAGAGAACAGACTTCTGTATAATGATCTTGGATTGCTGAGACAGATTTGCTGGTTACATGCTGCAGTCATTGCAGTCATCTATGTTGTCTTGTGATAGTCATGTAACATTCGAAATAACTATTAAAATACATTCTGTAATTCAAAGAACACCAGAAACAGTGGTGGACATTGCTAGGACACTGTTTTCTGGAAGCTAGGAATATAATTAGGAACAACAAAAAAAAACTTTAAAAACCTGAGTAAGTCCTGAAGTTTTACTGCTAAGCATCCAGATTCCTTGTCATTTCCTGAACTCTAATCTAAACTACATGCTGCATTCCCATACTTTAACCTAGATTATTCTAAATGTTAAGAAAACGTACTTTTATTTTTTCCTGAAGTGAAACATCCTTCATAAATGTCATGCTCTTTCACAGTATTATTGAACTACCTATCAAAGGATTTGATTATATTCTAGATTCTTTACTTATCAGAGACTTACCTTAAAACATGCCCCAGATTTCCCGTGTCATACAGAGCACAAGCAAGTGAAAGGGGTTATTACACAATACACTTCCATTAGCAGACAGCTCAATGAAGGATTGAGAAATATCCAGCTGCTAATGTGTTTTAAATTATATATCCTTATACTGTGTCCTTTCTAATATTGGGAAAATTGGTACCCTCCCCCTTACACTTAGACAAAAGGAGTTCATTTAATCTCACATTGGCCATTTTAGTTGTTCAGAACATAATCAGGAATCTGAATTTTCTATTAAAAAAAAAAAAAAGAGGAGTTTTCTTTTTGCAGTATAACAGAAGCAGAAAATCCAGATATAGATGATTCAGACAATAAAGGCAAACATATTTCTGCCAAATTAAACTGATTTCCTTCTGTGTCATAACTCCTGTTGAGTTCCCCTGTTAAGTCTCCCAACAGAGTGCTGTCTCAGGTCGTATTTCCAGAAGTGTTGATAGGCTGTAGCACAATTTTTTCCATGGATCTCTCCAGAATATTATCTGACCTCTTCTGTCTGCCTGTTCCCTTTCCACAGTTTCATATTACTGATATGGAGTTTCATATTCTCCAGGACTCCAGATTATGTCTTCCTTTATACCTAAAAAGTATCAGCAGGGTTGCAAGTCTAAGTTGTAAGGAGGCAAGTGCAGCCGAGGTCTTTTGCATGGAAGCCAGGTAATGGGAGAAGCAGGAATGGTCTCATCCACACGTGGAGCTGAGTTATCTGGGCATGCACTTGACCCCAGAAGCTATGACACATTTGTTGGTGCCATTGCATAAGCATGTACCTAATTAATTCCAGAGATAGCTTTGGAATGAATTAAAATAGAGAAGTGGGAAACATGATGCTTTCACATGAAAATGAGTAAGTGGAAAGTTTGCAAGAATTAGGTGAAATAGTGAGGGACAAAAATAGGAAGGTAGGATTAAGGCAAATAGGAAGACTGGAAGGTGATTAGACACCTACTTGCATGCTGTCTTTAAATATAGACACCCAGGCAGTTACTGAACGGCTGCTGTCTCTCACACAGTCCACAAATCACTTGAAATCAAGTCTATACTGAGTGACATTATATGCCGTGTACTGAAAATATAAGAATATGGAATTGTACTTGAAAAGAGAATGAAAAGATATATAAGACAATCAGTCTATATGTGTCTGTGTGTGAACATAGTTTACAGCTTCAATTGGTTCTCCACCTTTGTACTTTTACATATCTCTGAATATTGTTTAATTATTGCCACGTGTTTTACCATATATCCCTTTGCATACTGGTAATATTTATTTTTTTTGTTATCTACTGACAAGCAGGTTTCAAATTACTTGTCAAATATGGGCATTACTTGACAGATACAAGCATTTTATCACATTTTACAGATAAGTCAATTAGGCTGTGAGTAAATAAATCAGAGAAGTTACATGAAAATGATTAAAGCTTTGGAAAATAGAAAGAGAAGTGAGAAGTTAAAGAAATTCAACCTATTTAGTTAAAGAAATTCAACCTATTTAGTTGATCTACGAGAAGACTAAGGGGTGACATCAGGATCACAACCTATAAAAGCCTGCAGAAGGAATGAATATTTAATGACGAAGTTCTTCATTCTAGGTCACAAACATATAACACAGTCCTATTACGTCGAATTAAGATAGAGAAATTCAGACTAGGCACACAATTTAAACTGTATTTTCTAAGCCATTGCAATAACATCTCAAGAATTCTGGTGGTTTCTCTGTTGCTGGGAACATTTATATCAAGACTGACCGTTTAGCTAAAGTATGCTTTAGTTTAACACCAGCTGTAGGACTGAAAATTGTATCAGGAAGCTCATTAGGCTCCCATAATGTCAGAAGTCAAACTTCAGGATTATAACAGTTGCTTCGAGTCTAGAGTTTATGAAGGATGTGACAAGAAATGCATGTGTCTGCTTCAGTACAGCATTCCACAGGGCCCAAGAGCACTGAACTTGCTGTTAGCCTTTAATAAGATTAGGATTTGTATATGCTGCTCAGAGTCTCTCATTGACATGTATAGTGCATGTCAAAAAAATAAAATCCTTTGTTCTAGTGTCAGTTCCCCCTGTTCAGAACAAGAGATCTTCCACAGATGATCTGACATTCTATACTGGTAGAAAAAAAAATTAACTAATTAACCTTTATTTAACATTAGTGTTTGCTGAATAAGATTTAGTAATGCAGTGTATTTTAAACAACAGGCTAGGTATAACATCTCTGACTGTATCTTTCTTATATTTACTTTAAACATAGGTAAGATCTAAGGGAGATATGTCTGTCTTTGCAGATTAATTATTCCCTGGAAATCTTGTTCGATTCTTTAATAAGGACTAACCTACAACTGACATCATGAAATTTATTTCATTTCTAGTGCAAAAGGATTTTGAGGCTAATTTCATAAACTTCACATTTTTAGGTTAATCTTTTGACTGTGCCACTCTGCATCTGCTTTTAGGATCCTCTACTGTACTTCTCAGTTTGAAGGTAACATATCTTAGGACAGGAGATGTTCTGAACTACAGAAGTACAGTTTTGCTGACTATTTGAACACCCTATAATTAGATATTGCCAAGGAACCACGTGTCTGAGTACTGGGGAAATACTTCCAACATGAAGATTAATCAGTTATCAATAATCAAATGAATTATTTCTTTTTCTTCATTCATTTGCAAGTAAATAACTGTGTGTCAAGAAGACATTTATGGCATGAGTCCCAGTCCTGATATGTTGGTCTTTGCCCTGGAAGAAATCCAGGAGTAATTCAGGGACAAAATTCAGTCTTCAACCTTCAAGAAAAATGATGCCATCGTTCAGCAGAGACTAACCTCACTTCTTAATTAAGGTAAGAAGTTAATGATCTGAAGAGAGCGGTATCCTGGATCTTACAAAGCTGACAATAATTGTACAACAGCTCACTAATGGAGGAGCACAGAGCAGAGTTCCACATCTTCTCTCCTTCCCTCCCCTCTCAACCTTGTTCTACCACCTACTTTCTTGTGTCTTCCTTCTGAAAAAGCTCTTTTTCTCCAAATTTTTAAGAATATATTTTTTTACATTCTATAATACGAAAAATTATCTCAGGTCAGTCTTCAGAATCTGAAGATTTTTCAGACCGGCATCATAACTCCATTTTCTGTCATGTGCTTCTCCTTGTAAGAACCACATAATTATATATGACATAGGCATCATATTCAATATGCTTTACACTCATTTTTTATTAATGTGCATAAAAGGTATCTTTTTGTTTAAAAGAGTACCAGGAAGGTTCTTTATTATCAGTTTATTTTCCTGTGATTTAAGTGTTCAGAATATCATCTACCCAAACTTGGACTGTCGTTATTTTTTACAGATGTGAATGCACCATTAAAACATTTATTATAAACCTGGTCTTCAGGTTTCTTGGCTAAAATACACAAGACAATCAACAAAGAAATCCACACTTTCCCACAGATTAAATCCACTTTTTACAAGAAAAGATTGTTCATTTTTATTCCCTATGGATTGTACTTGGTGTAAGGACTAATTTGTAGCAAAGGAATTTAAGATTAGAAATTAAGAATAACATTCTAACAGCAAGGACAGTTGAGCACTAGATTAGACTACCTCTGCAACCTGCATCAGTGGAGGTTATTGTTAATACTTGGGCAGGTTTGGGGTTTTGTACTAGATGTAATAAATTTAAATTACAAATATATATGATAAATTTAAATTTAAAAAATGTAATAAATCAAGTTTGCAATGAATGAGCTAATGCTAGATTCACATCTGCCAAAATCAGATATTGTTAATACTTGTGCTGGAATTTAGGAGCTGAAGCTCCACTGTGACTCAAGGCTCATAGTGTGACCAATCCTTGTAAATTCTTTCTTGCTCTGTTTTCTCTCATGCTGCTTGTTTTTTTAACATTATCAAGGATTGAAACTTGTGATTTAGTCAACAACTATATCTAAGGATTAAGGGAAAATTAGTGTTGCATATTGAAATTCCATCATAGACATTAATATTGACTCTTCCATTACTGTCCAGACAAACCATAGCAATTATAACTTAAAAAGAGAAAGATTAGTTATTTCACATAAACGGAGAAAACTGAGGTGTTTTTTAAGTGCATTGATGAAAGAGGAAACTGTTGTAGCCAGCTGAAACGCTTTGCAACCATGACAATAAATCATTAACAAGAAAAGATCATAAGTGAACCAAGTTCTGATGTCATTTTCAAATGGCAGCAATGAAGTGGAAAATTGTTATACTATGGAGAAGAATGTTCACTAGTACTATAATAAATCATTTACTGAATACTCTCACAGTTTAAATTAAAATCATTTATAATTAAGTTTAAAGGAACTTTGAACATGTTTGGTTTCAAAGACAAACTTGTTTGATAGGATTCCTAGTAAATGTTATCCCACTGCCTGTTAGCTTAAAAGAAAATACTAAAGATCTCATTTAAAAGGATCCTTTATAGTAGGCTTCGAGTGTTATTTTTGATAACTCTGCTTCCATTTCTTACCCTGAGAAGACTTCAGCTATGACCTTTGTTACAGAAATGAGTAATTCTGAGAATTATTTTCTTAAAGATTGCTCAAAAGAAGAAAAGTGTAGCTAGAAATACTTACAAATTAAAAGTAGGTTGAAATAGCATTTAAAATATTATTATATTGATCAACTTCAGTGTGCTATTCACAGTACATAACAAATGCAATGAGGTGAGTAAAATGGTGTTCTGTAACAAAAGCAGAATCAAATGACGTAACTGACTCACTTGACTTTCAGTGAGTCATTATGGATTTTATAGAGAGGAAGACAAAAGAGAAAAATTGTAGTGGCAGCACTGAATAGCAAGCATTTTCTGGAATAAAATTTGGAAATTATTTTATACATATTTATAATTTTGCACAGTATCTTTGACAAAAGTAATACTCTTGAGAGGCTTTAAGGACTTTCCAAATGTGCTAAAATCAAAACAGGTACATAAATTGGTATTCTTACTAGCATGAATTTGAAGATGTGAACAGTAAAGATTCCAAACTGCATGCCTAAGGAGCTCCTGGGTAAACAGAATAACCATCAGTGTAATTCTTTGTATAATCATAAAGATATTTCATACTTTGCAATTTAATGTGGAGCTATAATTTTCAGTGAAATTTGTTTTACCCAAATACATTTGGTTAAAATGTATCATAATAATTATACATTTGCATCTCACCTTTAATTCCCTTAACATTGTTTGTAACAGCTATAGTCAGTATATGTATATGATGGATATACACTCTCACATAGAATGTAGAAAATGCTGTATTTCAAGAACAAACACTACATTTTTGCTTACTTATAAAGATAAATAAATACTGAAAACCAGTAAGCATAGCTTTTCATTAAGGCTTATTCGTCTTGAAAATTGGGCAATTCCTGAACATATTTTGAAGCATTTTTATATTATCTCTTCATATTTTAATCCAATGTATTTTCACATATGAAAATGGAAGATTTTGCCTTAACTTGTCTCAACATAAACCAGACCATATTTTATTATTTCTCATTCTAAATTAATTAGAATAATCTTTTTGGATATTTTTATGTTGTGTTTGATGTTAGCATGTTTGGAAGTATAGTAGTTCACAAGTTTAGCATGAATGAAAAATTAACAATTCTGTAGACTTAAACTTTGTTTCATTAGATTAAAAACCAAACGAACAAATGAACAAACAAAAAAAAACAATACTAATTTTCTTTCTGTACATTTATTTTCTTAAGACTAAATTTTTGTATGTATTAATTATTTTGCCATCTACTGTATCAAGGAAGATGGCAGAGCTCTCTTAAACCACCGGCATCCAACCAATTTGTAACTTAAGCTTTCTGGACTGTACTTGCTGAAGATTAAAATTCCAAGAACAAACAAACAAAGAAAAAAGGTAAAATACTTAGAATTAGAAGCAATTAACCTGAATGAACTTAACTTTGGGACAAGTTCTGTTTAATATTTTTATAAATGATGTGGACAAACGGATCATAGAATCATAGAATAGTTTAGGTTGGAAAAGACCTTTAAGATCATCTAGTCCAACCATTGACCCTACTCTACCAGGTCTGCCACTAAACCATGTCTCCAAGCACCACATCTACACGACTTTTAAACACATCTAGGGATGGTGACTCAACCATTTTTCCTAATGTCCAGCCTAAACCTCCCTTGGTGAACTGGAACCCGTTTCCTCTTGTCCTATCACTAGTTACTTGAGAAAAGAGACCAGCTCCCATCTCACTACAATCTCCTTTGAGGTAGTTGTATAGAGCAGTAAGGTCTCCCCTCGGCCTTCTCTTCTCCAGACTAAACAATCCTAATTGCTTCAGCCGCTCCTCAGAAGAC
>VYXH01009626.1:21679-51334 GCA_013397275.1 Burhinus bistriatus
AAGGTGGTAAACTCTCCTTTTTTCCCTGAGTCCCAGCAAGAGCTCCCTCTTCAGCCAGGCTGGTAGTCTTCCCCGCTCGTTCATCTTACAACACATGGGGATAGCCTGCTCCTGCGCCTGTAAGACTTCCTTCTTGAAGAATATCCAGCCTTCCTGGACCCCTTTGCCCTTCAGAACTGTCTCCCAAGGGACTCTCTTAACAAGTGTCCTGAACAGGCTGAAGTCTGCCTTCCAGAAGTCCATGGTAGTGGTTTTGCTGACCCCCTTCCTTACTTCACCAAGAATTCCGTAATAATGGAAGCAAACCCGATATATTGATTCATTTCAAGCATGCATTTTTTGACTGATCATTTTGAATTATTTTCTAACAATTCTTTTTTTTTTTTTTTTTTTTTAGAAAAATAACTTCCAGCAATTGCTGATATTCTTTTGCAGCCAAATCTCATGTAAATCCTGGAAAAAAAATATATAGCTGTATGAAGTCTTGTTTATTGAATCCTGTTTATTTTCCAGTTGCTAGGGAACAGATGTGCCCCCTCTCGCCTACAGGAATGACTTGAAGAAAATAGTTGTATATTTAAAGTAGCTTCCAGCTCCTAATTCAAAATGTAGATTATTCATCTTTCCTACAAGAAAACAACAATTGTATTAAATATTCACAGAATATAGCCACAGCATTTACAAAGATGGGTTCTGAACCAACAAAGGGGTAGATAAGGTATCTTAGAAGAATTAATGTGATCTTTTAAAAAGACATAAAATCCTCCATAATATAAACTTCTTATATATCACCATATCATGCTTTGGGAATCTGAATTTGGTAGGGAAACAAAGAAGCCTTTCTTTTCCTTCGCCTGAATTATATAAATATTAAAATACATTATTAGCTTACAGAAATTTGGATTTGATTTTGCCAGAACCCTTTTAACAAGAGGCTCCAATTATTTTAAAGGGATTAATTTATATTCTTATGCAAAACTTTGGTATGTTAGCACTTTAAAATATAAACTGAAATAGTTTTGGGGTTTTCCCCAAGTTAGCAAAATAGTAGATATTGAAAATGAGAAAGACCTATAAAATCATTCAAGTCAAAGAAGGTGTATCTCAAATTTATCTGTATTCAGCCTAGTTCTAGAACATAATTGTCATATATACAGTTCATGAAAAATCTGTTAAAACCCCCACACTTGTAATTCAGTAGCATTACAGATAACATACGCATTTGTGTAGCACAGAAATACTTTTAGCATAGTGGTTTCCCGTTCCTAGTGGTTCTTGCTTCATCAAATCCCACTCCTTTTTTCCCAACAGTCCTTCATCTTTCTTACTTTTTTTTCTCTCCTTCACCTCCTCACATTCTCCACAACACTTTTCTCAAGAATACTTTTCCCACCGTACAGTTGCAGGATCATAGAATCATAGCATCATACAATTGTTTTGGACGGAAGAGACCTTTAAGATTACTGAGTCCAACCATTAATCTAACACTGCCAAGTCCACCACTAAACCACATCCCTCAGTGCTACATCTACACATCTTTTAAATACATTCAGGGATGGCGACTCAGCCACTTCCCTGAGCAGCTTGTTCCAATGCTTGGTAACCCTTTTGGGGAAGAAATTTTTCCTAACATCTAATCTAAACCTCCTCTGGTGCAACTTGAGGCCTTTTTCTCTCATCCTATCACCTCTTACTTAGGAGAAGAGACCGACCTCCAGCTCACTACAACCTCCTTCCAGGTAGTTATAAAGGGTCTCCCCTTAGCCTCCTTTTCTCCAGGCTAAACAACCCCTGCATACACAGTTAAGGAATAGAATAAGGAATATAGTAAGGAACATAGAGTAGTAATAGTGTTGTTACCTAAGTACACAGGTTATTTCAGAGCTCAATTTACTCAAAAACTTATTTTCAGAGAATAATTCTTTTAAAGATGTACAATTACATTTTATGTCGCTAGATGTGAGTCAATCACGTCCTTGCATCCTATCCTTAATGAATAGAGCCATTCTTTTTACATGAACCTGTTGCTGTTCCTTGAAATACGAAGACCAGCTCAGTGTTTGTCTAGGTTTTCTTATGACTTTATGATCAAGCTTAATCTTTACCACTAATTATTCTTTCTGATTAAGGCGGAAACATCATGAGAAATAGTGCTATCCACATTCTCCCCTTTGGTTAGATTATATCATCTCTTCTGTATTACATAAACAAATTAATATAGAATCCTGATTCATACTTGAAACATATTTAACTTCTCAGGTATATTTTTAAAGTCATATTCATTCTGGCAATAGTTTTTCTTTTATTTGTTTGTTTTGTGAGTTAGACTGCCCTACTAAAACAGTGTCCTTGAGAAACAATTTTTAGTACGTTTTGTTCTGATGTAGGTATCATAGTGAGGAGAGTTATTATGCAATGGAATCAGTAGAGCTAAATAGAGTTTATAAGGAACTTTGTCAAGAAAAAACACTGGTTTCTTGAAATGAAGACCTTATACAGAAATGCACTATTTTTGCAGAACTCCCGTTGAAACATTTTTCAGGTTTGGAATAAAGTTTCCATGTAAAAATCAGAAGAAAATGTGAACCATCTAATCTAGTGAGTAGGCATAGGACTCCCTGAAAGATAGATATGACAGTTAAGGAAACCCCATGAACCTCTGAAACTTGAATCTCCTTCTCTTTCTATTTAACTTTTTTTTAAAAAAAACCCTGCATATTTAGATACTTTTAAAAATCCATATATCTATATCTACATATATGTATGTCTCTGTGTTTATACAAATGTATAGACACAGACATATAAACATACGTATATAGAGATAAATTCTTCATAAGGTTGCATACACTTACTTCTTTACTTTGTTTTCCATGCCTTTATAAGTTTCTTCAAATACTTCCTCCCGTGTTATATTTGCTAGATTTATAACCAGAGAGAGGAAAATGTCCTTTGATAGCACATTAATTAAAACTATCCTTTCCTCAAAATAAAATAACAAATTATTATGAATGAAAATAATGTACTTAGCAGAAAAAATTGAGAATTAAATAATTGTGATAATTATCCATTTATTGGAAACACCAGTGTAGAAAAAAGTTACAGAGAAACATCTGTCTGGATTGAATCATAGATATTGACTCCAAATTGGGACAGCATACATGCATGCAGTCATTGCTACTATTTTTATTCTGTGATGCTGCTGAACTGAATGTCATGTAGTGAAAATATTCTGAACATGTTCAATCCTGCCCAGCTATAGAATGATGGGAAAATTGAAGTGGGGACACGGTACGCATTTGTTACATTGTCTGGATCTTCTGTGCATCTTTTGTGCCTTTTAGTGTAAAAAGAGTCCTCTTTGTGTAATGAGATTCAAAACTAATCCAGAATACTCAGAAGATTTATATTGCATGAAAGATGTACTCTTTCCTTAACATTTTATGAGGGTCCCATCACAGACGATCTAATCAAGATTTTCTATGATGTTCCACTGTTGTGAAAGGAGGTAACAGACAGAAAGTATAATGTACATGCAGTGTATGACACAGGTCAAGGACTAGAAAAAGATATTTCAACCTGCTCCAATCAAGTAATTTAGTACAGAAACTTGCTACGTGTCTAAGCGGAGGCAAAACAGCTTTCCACAAAACGCAGTGAAACTCCCAAAGATGCTTTTGTATGTGATGTTCTACAGGAGTAAAAGCAGGGGTTGCATAGCCTCCTAAAATGACTAAGCACAAAAGATGAATTTGCTGACGTAATATTCATTAGAAGAAATTTTCCACTTCCCACCCATCACCTTACAACATTAAATGAAAGGCACTTATCAAAAAAGATAACAATTTTTGTTGTCTGCAGCAGAAAGGTAGTTAGAATCATACTTTAGATCCTTAGATGAGAGGTACTAGACAAATGTTAAGCAAGATCATCATTATGATTTTTTCTAGAGTCTAGTAATGTAATTATGTCTGCAGAGTCTTTCCCACAAACAGGCTATATAAAGTATTGAATTTTGAGATATATATACTTACTAGTGCTAGATGTCAACAAAGCTGAATTTTCTTTTCACGTTTATGTCATTTACAAGTTCATTTATCATTGCCTTCTTGGGACTCAGCTACGTGACTCAGTTTTGTTGGATTTTCCTGCCATATGTGTTTTCTGCAAAAATATATATTTATACATATTGTGGAAATATTTGACAGGACCTGAAAATTTTTTAGAGGAAGATTTATTTTTCGTTATAATTTAGCTGCTGACTGTGGTTTCTTATAAAATAAATGAACGAAAACAAATGCAATATGCTATCTATTTTTTTCCTTTTTTTCTTCAGTATCAGTATGCAGACATTTTATTTCAGATGTGTTTTGGGATTCTTTGAACTCTACACAGCTCATTGCAAATGCCTTACCCTAAATACAGGATCCAATGCTGTAATTTAGGGTTTTCAAAGTCTGATCTGAGTAGGTCATCTACATCTCTCTTATAGGTAATTAGAATGTTTTTAAAGATAATTCATCACACCCAGCTTGGGTGTGACCTATCTTTCTTCTGCAAGACTTACTGAAGAAGGTGGTCATTCTTTTAAAGAACTTCTATTTTTAAAGTGTAACCACAATAGCACACAGTTTTTTCATAAAGTATTATTTTAAAGTTTGGCCTCAGGAAGGCAGCTGAAGGAGATTGCACCAGTACTCTTCTCCCCTGCTACGAGATGCCATCCTCTTTAGCTATGTGCTAGTCTCATTCATATAAAGAAGCACTATCCATCTCTCCAGAGAAAGCTTTGCCATTATGAAGAAAATAAATCAAGTTCAATAGAGAAACCTAAGTCAGATTTGGAGTAAGGATGAAGGAAATGTTGCAGAGAGAACAAAATGGAGCATGCTGGCTAGAAAGTAGGACACAGTTGCAGGGAGGTTAAGGAAGCCAGGTTTCAGGTTTCTGCACTCAAACTTTTTCTGCATTTTATCCAGTGACAGCTTAATGACAAAACTGGGACACATGTGACTTGCACAGTGACAAATCTCTAGGCCCCTGTAGACATGCAATGTGAAAAGGTTCAAAGAAGTTAGTCAGGACTTTTAAAAAGTTTCAGTAATGCAGTTAGGAACATAGATCTAAGTTAGTAAGCTAAGAACAAAACAATTTTTGAACACTTTAATAATATCATATGGTTGGTATGTCAAAATGTAATTGCTGTTTTCCAATTGAAAATTCTAGTTTTGCTTTCATGTTGAGTACTACTAAATGAGATTGAAAAGCCACTCCCACGCAATAAAAATTCTGGTAAAGCAAGACCAAGACCGTCTATACTGCATATTTCAATAATGTTGAACTCTCATTTTTCTCATTTTTCTGTCAAAATGTGGTATTAAATATTAAAAATATATCATAATATTAATTCAATATATTGCATGGCCTGAAAACCAAGTTTTAATCAGTTATAAATGTAAGAAGGTTGAAATGCTAAACCCTATGTTTCTACCTTATTACAATGAAACACATCAATACTACTGAAATGGGGAAGTCAAAACAGTTTTACTTTTTCCTTCTGAAACTTTTCTGGACAATTTCTCAACTTGAATTTTGAAAATAAAAATAGTAAAAGAAGAAATACTTTGGTCACACTGGACATCAGGTATTATGGAATTTTTATTTATTACAGTTTCCTTATTATTTATCTTTTACTGTAGCTTCAGCTTTTCCTCATCCACAGGACATAATGTAGCAGTGCTATAGAGCACTACTATAAACATGATTCATAATTATTAACTGTTTATAACTGTTCAGTGTTACATTTAGTTACAGGGAATCAAAATAAAAGGTTAAGTTATTAATGGATATATAAAATATAAAATTCTAGAGCCTAATACCAGGTTCTTCTATTTATGGTTCCCAGCTTTGGGTTACATATGAACTTCCTGTACTTAATGCATCATCATCAGGTGCCAAATAAAACTAGGGTAAGATCACCACTTTTTCATTTAAATTGAAACAAAGGACAGGAAATAGTGTGAAATAACATGATACAGGATACAAGGTAAAGAAAGAATATCAAACAATGAGCAATATGGTTATGCTAGAAATTGCTTAACGTTAAAACTGTGATGTTAACTGAAAGTCTGCACGTGCATATGCAGATTTTATCAGTTCATAATAAATTCATTCTCACCAAACATAAAAATAGGGTTACAGAGGAAACATACATTGAAACAAAGTATATAAGTAATTATCACCATAACAAAAGTAAATTAGAAAACAAATGAGATTTGGTTCTATCTCTTAGTGTAAAAAACAAGACAGAACTTGCAATGTACAGATAAAGTGACAGGTTGATAAATCAGGAAAAAAACAAAGAGGTAAAGTGAACGGGCAGAAAATATCCAGTTAGGCAATGTCACTGCTAAAATATATTCGAAGAGAAGATCTCTGTGCCACCTTCTGTGCTACTTCTCTATCACAAAGAACACACAGAAGTTGGTATAACTATGCTATAAAACAGATCTTCACTGATGTAGGAAAGGTGATCATTCCTGCAATAAGCTGATGTTCCTACTCATTTTTAGAATATCAGTAATGTCTTCTTTCTTTTTTTTTTTTATTTTATTATTCTTCCTTTATTTCTGTAGGACTAGCACTACATACCCATTTCAGACAGTGCCTAATGAGATGGCCGTAGTTTTACATGATATGCTAGAACTAACCTGAGAAATATAATTGTTTTACATCTCTCTTCTCCAAATGTTATAAGGTTTTTTTCTGATTTGCAGTTTATGTGATACTTGTTTGATGTACCAAAATTGTATTTCAGCTTCAATCCATGTCTATTTCCCCAAACATTTCCCTACCTTTCATTTTCTGTGTGCATTTTAGCACATGACAACAGTCTCTTCAGGGACTGTTTAAATATTTCCCCCCTTTTCATCTAGTGGAAACTTAGGGGCACAGGTACTTTTTGAAATGCCATTGGGAAGGGACAGTGTAGAGGAAAGAATTTTTTTTTTTCCTAGGAACATACACAGCAAAGCCCATCCTTGTAAAACACAACCTAGAGCTTAAAAGGAAATGCAGTGCTATCTAATGAACAGATTACTGCAATTCGCTAAATTTGTGAGGTCCTAATGATTTAATTTCATCACTGACTTGCTGTGTGATCTCAAAGAAATAATTTCACAGCTCTCTACTTATGTTTCCCCTCTATTCTCTTTTTGACTTGTGTTTTCAGGCTATAAAACTCTAACTAGACACATGCATAATGGGGTCTTAATTTTATTTGGGATTCCAGGCTCAACTCTAATACAGACAATAACTAAACTGGAGTATATTTCATAATAGGATAGACCTTTGGAGGTCCAGTTACTGCTGCATGGACTCGTGGTCATGTGGTGTGCTGAATGTTTCTGCAACATACAGGGTGCCCTCAGTGGCAATGCTTATCAATGGAAATTAAAGGAGCTACATACCATATTGGGCTGAATCACAAAATCAGACATCTACAGCTCATAATTTACAGTATGAGTGCTTAAATTTTTGCATTAAGTGGTATGATTTGTGGAAGAAGTCAATAGTGTGGTATGAAACTGTTTTTGTTTTAGTGTCACTTTCCTCCTAGATACTTTCATGAATATTAGGTCACATTCTAATGCCTTAAAAATGTAATGTGTGTCCTTGAGGTTAATACTTCAGTCTCTGATCCTGAGCATTTTTTAAGGAAAATGGTTCATTAGTACTTATCCCTCTCCCTTTGAATGGCATTAATAGCTACTCAGAGAAAGACACTGGACTATTCAAACTCAGAGCGTCCCCTCACTTAACAGTGAGAAGAAAAGTGTAAACAGAAGTGTCTGTTAAATCATTTAAATCATCTGTGGTATTGCCTATGTATAATTTTCTGTATTATAATTACAGTACTTATTCCATTTTCACTATCAGTATTTCAGTTTAACTTCCTGTCTCTGCGGTAGAAGAATATAGTGTTCTAGCTTTTGATTCTGTCTTCCCATTATCACCATTCATAATAAAACAATTTATCTATAGTATGTATGGTTTCTAGCTATCAAAAACACTATCATAGAGACTCGAGTTCATTTTTTAAAATGTTTTTCTTTGTTTCTGCAAAATAAAATTAGGAAATTGCTATGTTTTAGTGTGAAATACAATAAAAATCAATGCTTAAGTTCCTATCAGCAAAATTGCTGCACAAAGGCAGAAAATGAAAGAGAAGAAAATACTTCAGCTAGCATAAGATAAGCTTTTAGCTATTACTACCATCTTCCTAATTAATTATAACATTTCTGAATAGGCTGTTTCTCTTATACTTGGTAAATGTTAACTTCGCTGTATTTGGAAATCCTCTAAAGAGAAAACTAGTAAGCATATGTCAAACCACCATTTTGTAGCAGTACTTGTTATTGATACCTGACACTTAAAAATTAAAGATTCTATAGATGCAAAATAGATGTTGCGGGAAAAAAAAATATCTGTATTTGAACTATTCCTGCTTGATATACAACACCTGTAATCCTTGCTGAAAAACAGTTAACAGGACTTCATTTCCTATTATATTCCCTCAGACTTTAATATCATGTTACTATTATGAATAGGAAGGTCAACTCTATCAAATAAAATGCTAGTACCTGAGAATCAGAATATCAGACAGAAATTGCTATATGGTCAAATTAAACTTCTATGGCTCAGAAGAATAAAAGGGCAAAGGGATCTCAGGAGAAAAATTTCTTTCTTATTTTCCAGTTACTGTTGAAAAAACCCCTATGATTCCTGAGAGTATTCTCCATTCACAGGAGGTTCTGCTCAGCTCATTCAAGATTCAAGGTTATAGGTCTGTTGATTTCATTCACAGGCATAACTAAAACCGAGATGAAAGAACTTACAATAGAATAGGGGTTTGGTAGAGCAACACTGTGGTTTCTGTGCTGCTCCTGTGCCTGTCTCAAATTCTTTTAAGCTAGTGGGTCCCACTAATATATCTTCGTAACGTAAAACAGAATAGTGAGGAAACTGAAGACATAAGACTGAGGATAAAGTGGTTTATCATGATAGCTATAGTGCAAGTATCATGAAAATAAGAATAAAAGATTCAGTGTGTATAACTGACTTTCTAAAGAAATTAGTTTCCAGTCTAAGTTAGTTTTCAGATTCAGTTAACATTCAGAAAAGACAAGTAAGTCATTTTCAGATCTGAAATTCCCAAAGCTTAAAACAACAACAAAATAATTACTGAAATTGTTGCTTTGGGTTAGAAATTTAAACTTCAAAACTGTCAACCATGAGATAACTGAACTTTAACATAAAATATATGAAAAGTTATGTGAAATGCACTATAGATTAACATCTTTTCACGCACAGGAATTATTTTGACTAGTGAAGGAAATTTTGCTGAAAAGAGCAAAAATGCAGAGACTTTGAAATAAAGTAAAACTACACAGAGGAAATAATAAATTTTTGATGGTTATTTATTATAATAAGTGGAAGGATATTTCTGAAAGTCCAGATTCATAATCTGTTTCCTGTAATCTGCATTTTTATTAAAAGTGTTGAGGGGTAGGTAGAACAAAACAAATCAAAAGATCTACAGACAATCTTCAGGCAAGGAAACAACATTTGTAAGAGCTGAAAAATGAGTACTTTTTATCTGAAAATATGATGGGTTGAATGGAGAAGTTACTATGTGGCATCTTTGGCCTTTGCTGAGAGAGGGGCAAATCAAGATGAACAATTAGAATAGGTCTTCCTGGTTTTAAAAACTATGAACTTCAAAACAGCTTATATTTTATTTGTTATATGGGCATGCTTCTCTTTGTTTCCCACTAAATAAACCAAAGTGTTTGCTTTCTAGAGCAGGACATCTCTAGTCCTGAGTAAACTCTGTATTTGCACTATGATTGCAGGGATGATGGAGTCCCTCTTTCTCTCTTGGGCAGAGAGAAGCCTCATGAAGCTCAACAAGGGCAAGCGGAGGGTACTACACCTGGGGAAGAATAACCCCATGCACCAGTAAAGGTTAGGGGCTGACCTGCTGGAAAGCAGCTCTGTGGAAAGGGACCTGGGAGTCCTGGTGGACAACAAGATGACCATGAGGCAGCAATGTGCCCTTGTGGCCAAGAAGGCCAAGGGCATCCTGGGGTGCATCAAGAGGAGTGTGGCAAGCAGGCCAAGGGAGGTCATCCTCCCCCTCTACTCTGCCCTGGTGAGGCNGCTACATTAAACAGAAAAATGACGAAGGTAAGTTAAAAATATATCTGTAAAAGCAAATAGGTGAACGAAAAGCAATGCCAACATGCATTTTAGGAAGGAATAGTCCAGTTTCAATTCCTCATGCAGTTAGGCAGTCCTGAAACTGCTGGTGTCCCACTGATCTACTTAACTGTCTAGAGGCTGCTCCTCACCACTTCACTTCTTGTTCAAAAATTGCTAGTTATACATGATTGTGAGCTGAACAGAGTGCAGTATGGAGTAAGCAGGATAGTGGATTCTAGGAACCAGGCAGTCTGGAAATAATTTACCTGTGTTCCTACAATCTATGCCTTCTTTTAGTTTGTTAGCTTTGCACACTGCCGCAAGAATAGCCTGACAGTATTCCAGCCTCATAAGTCCACAAGTTGTTGAACCTAAGAAAGGCTTTTGGTTATTCTCCTTAGTGTGAACATGTTCACAGATCTTCAAGCATACTCATTTTACCTCAAATTTGTATCTGTATCACATTTCTTGACTCCTGGAAGCCATTCTGAATTACATAGATCAAAATGACTGGAAAAGATAAGGTATAATAAATAAATCAGGGTCAGAATCTGGCTTAACAGTTTAATTGAATTACATTGTTCAGTATTCATTGTTTAAACACAAATATCATGTTTGGTTGTTTTGGTTTTTTTGTTTTGTTTTTCTTCAAATAAGCACTTTAATTTCAGAAGACTGTAAAATACAGAGAAATGTGTATACCCTTTCAGAATACTGTTAAATACAGAGAGATGTGTATACCCTTGCACACATGGAGACAGAGTCACAACTCTGCATCAGAGAATTCGGCTGCTTCAATGAAAGCACACAATTGTTTGTTAAATTATAAATGGCAATTACTTTGACAGAAGCCAAATTATTTTCAGTAAAACAAGCAGAGGGTCCAATTCTGCTTTCTTTTCATTCATGAAGTGATAAAAAATTATTTCTGGAAATACCTCTGCTAAACAGTGGGATTAGCTGGGGAGTAAAATACAATTTAATATGAGTAAACTGCAGGTCTGAATTGCCTCTGGATAAGTAAGCACTGGATAGATAAGGATGTAGCAAACTTCTAAGTCAATAAGAGTTTTGATATTTTTCTCACATAGAGTTAGGTAATTTGTTCCAGTAAAGGCTATCACATATAGCCTAAAGAGTCATTCAACTAAATATGAAAGAGAAATAACCAAGAATGAAGAACAGAAAAATCAAAGAAATCTTCATTTTGAGAGAAAATTGTCGTCTGTGTTTGTATTCCATTTCCAATCTGTTCAGACATTGAAAAGGCCAGATGCCAGCATTAACACCTCATTATTACTGTTGTTATTTTCTGGTACCTAGAACCAGTCTCAATATATTGCTTATAATATATGAACCCAGAAATTACATTTACCGGAATAAATGAAACAGAGGTCACACTGCTCTGTATTTGCAGTAAGAGGGAAACTTCTACATATTAAAGATCTTATCAGTCAACTCCTGTGAGTTATTGTGAATAATTAATGGTGTCCAAATTGAGTAGATCAAGGTATCAAGGTATCAGGGAGTAGAGGCTTCATCTGATGGCTATTTTCCAAAAACAAAAATGCAGTTTCTGTATATTTTATCTTTCTATTCCTTCCCCTACCCAAACATCACCAGTTTTGCAGAGGTTATCGTGGCCATAAGAGGTTGTCAGGAGTTTGCAGAGGAGAGTAAATCATGTAAACCATGTTATGGTGCAATATGTGATACAAAGATCGGTGTTCTCCGAACCCCCTTGCTTTCTAACTTCCTCACCGAGGTGGGAAGCTAGGTGCGGCTGGGTAAGGAAACCGATGTAATAAAACTCAATAACAACCAAGTGTTATTAAGCAGGCATTTTATTGCAGCGCTGGGCAGCACTGGGGATCATTCCACCATGAGTGCTCCAACGGGTTAGCAAAGCACATCAGTTTATATACAGAAAAACCATACATATTCATCAGATTTCTTGGAAGGGCAGTCTTTCCTAAAAATTCATTTACATAGTCCTTATGCAGTCCATCAGTTGAACTTTGGGCTTCCTTTGTCCATATATAGTCATTGAATTAGCTCATCAGTCCTTTGGTTCCAGAATGTCTACAAGGGGGGGGCAATTTAAATTAGTTCTTTGGCACTTATCTGGTCACAATTGTCCCGAGTTCCCATTATCAGTGACTTACCCAGGAAGCCTAACGAGCTAGCTAAAAGCCCATTTAATCTCATCAGGCAAGAGAGTACATGTTTCGAAATATCTTATTATCAACTCTACCAAAACTATGCAAGTGAAGCTAAGAAAGATGCAAGTAAAGCTTTTGTGTATCACAGTAAGGCCTTAGTCAAGGATTGCCGGGGATTTAACCCTTTCATATGGAACCTGTGAATAGCATGATCAACCTCTCTGTCTTCCAGAATTCAAGTGGTTCAGTAGGAACCCATGTAGACAACTCCCATCCTTATTAAGAGGGGTACTAGGGAGGATCAGAAAATAAGAAGAGATTAGTTAGAGATACCTGCATGTGCATTTGTTTATTTGGACCAGAGAAGATAAACACAAATTACTAGTAGCCTGAAGACATTACTACCAGTTACTCATCTTCTCTGAGGTATACTGCCATCAACCATATATGTGCCAGATCCTTACCTAGTATAGCTAAGATCCTTAGCTATTACAAGTTAACAACTTCAGTTGAGTAAATTAGCTTTATTTCACTCAGAGTTGTAAAGGATGGAGTGCCAGCCTCATGGTTATTATCTCTCCAAATTTATTCCTATCCTGGAACACACAGTCTATTAAAATGTTCGGATCATAAGGTTCTGTGTGGGGAAATGGGATTATTATCGTGGAGGATATCTAGAACAACATGTATTAAGTCCTTGGTAGAAATGGAGTACAAAAGGACCAAAATTCACAGAATCATAGAATAGTTTGGGTTGGAGGGGACCTTTAAAGGTCACCTAGTCCAACCTCCCTTGCAATGAGCAGGGACATCTTCAACTCGATCAAGTTGCTCAGAGTCCCATCCAACCTGACCTTGAATGTTTCCAGGGATGGCATTTGTACTCTATACTGAAGAAATTAATTTCAGCATCTGAGGGTTTCACTTGTTTGAACGTTTCTTAAAGGTATTCACCAATTGTATAATTACTGCATCAATAAGATTTCTCAAAGTAAAGCAATAGGTAGGAAGAAAAGGGAATGCAGTTAAGTTTGTTCAGTACTGTTTGTTGATAAACTGAGTTGTATTTAAATGCTCTTCAAATATAATAGAAAGAAATCTAGAAGTATTCCTTAATATGTCCTTGTTTTTTATACTTTCTTTTGGATCTCAGATTTTCCACATAGATGTTTAAAGACTAAATAGGGTTGTTCTTGAACATGCATAAACTTTTCAATTGAGTATTCTTTTTAAACCTACTTAGAAACTTCTGTTATTTAATGTTTTTCCTACATTTCTACAGTTATTCTACATTAGTCTGTAAGTATTATTATGGAATTTCTGAGATCACCCCATTTCTGTACCTATTTTAATTGTATGTGTTTTTTGCTCTTGTGATCTCACATTTTCCAGGGTACCGTGTAAAAATTTATTTATTTCAAACCTAGAATGCCTCAATTCAATATAGGCAATATCCTCATACATGAAAGGGAAAATACATAACTCAAAAGTACTTGAATAAAATACATTGGAACTCAATTTTACACTGTAAATTTAAGCATCTTTGTTTTATCAGTTGTCTGCTTCCTAATACCTAATAATTAAAAAGCCTATACAAAATAATTTCAGAAACTGCTTTATTTTTAACTCAGAACCCTAACAGTAGTCCTTGTAAATGTTGTTTTTCCTTTTATGTTGTCACAACAGTACATAAAACAATACCATCAGCATTCTGTTTTGAGATCCCAATACAAGATGCATGCTTCCAGGATTTCCATTTATTGCAGTATCAGATTCCTGAACTTCTATTAATCTTCAGTCCTTTACTGAGAAACGTATTGCTTCTTCTTGCTTGGATTTTGCTTTTTGCAGTCTGCCTGAAGAAAATACTAAACGGAAGCTCTTTGACTCTGCTTTCTCATGTTTTCTTTTCATATCGACCTATCAGACAATTCTTGAGACCTCAGTGCAATTTTGAACAATACTTTTTATTAATTTTAGAGAAGCATACACCATAACCAGAATCTGCATTGTCCATTAAAAAGAAATACAGACAAAAGTGCAGTAGAAAAAAAAATTACATTAGCACAGAGTGCTGCTACCTGTTTGCTTTCTTCCTCCTAATTTTGAATGCTTAACCTGGTATTTCCAGATAGATATAGAAACCTGAATATACTTATTCATGGTAAGTAGTATGACTGATTTAATTTCAGTATGACAGCTATTCAGAGCGGAGTCTGTTGTTATTGTTTTACCTTTAAATTAATTTTAAACTACTAAAAAGAGAAAGAAAATAATATACAACACTTTTTTTTCTTTTCTGCTCCCCACGCCCCCCATCCCCCCACACCCCCCCCGAAATATATAATCACAGAATCAAAAATTAGATAAGGCTGGAAGGCAGCTCTGTAGGTCATCTAGACAAATCTTTGCAGCTCAACTCAGAGTCAGCTGATGCAGGTCGCTCAGGAGCATGTGCAGTTGGGCTTTGAATGGCCCCAAAGATGGAGAGTCCACAGCCTCTCTGTGCAATGTGCTCCAGTTCTCAGCCACCTTTGCAGCAGAAATTTTTTTCAATACATTTAAGTAGCATTTCCTGTATTTCAATTTTGGCCCATTGTCCCTTGTCCTGTCACTGGTCACCACTGAAAAAAGCCTGGCTCCACCTTCTTTATCCTCCACCCCATGAGTTTTTTATACACATGGATAAGATCCCCCTGAGCCTTCTCTTCTCTAGGCTAAGCAGTCCCAGCTCTCTTAGCCTCTCATATGAAAGATACATCAGTCCCTTTGTCATCTTTGTGGCCATTCTCTATACATAATGCAGTATGGTCATGTCTCTCCAGTAATGGGGAGCCCAGAATTGGACACAGTACCCAGAGATACCTCACCAGTGCTGAAGGAAGGATCACCTCACTCAACCCGCTGGCAGCAGTGCAGCCCCAGAGGTTGTTTGCCACTTTTGCCACAAGGGTATGTTGCTGGCTCGTGCTCAACTTACTGTCCACCAAGACCCCCCGGGACCTTTTCTGCAAAGCTGCTTCCCAGATGACTGGCCCCAGCTTGTACTGCTACAGGACATTATTCACCTCCAGCTACAGGACTTTATGGTAGCCCTTGTTGAACTTCATAGACTTCCACTCTGCCCATTTCCACAGCCTGTCAAGGTCCTCTGAATGGCAGCACCACCACTGGTGAATCACTTTTCCCAGTTTTGTATCATTGCAGCCTTTCTGAGAGTTCATTCTTTCCCATAACACCATCATACACGACTGGTGTGCATCAGTTTCTTAGCTCTGTGGATAAATCTTAATGTTGTTCACAATAAAATGCAGTGGCTGGTAGCATGTTCTCTTTCTCAACACATCAGTAGGAAATAAACTTAAAAAAATTAAAAAATATATAGGGTAATCTGCCACATGCCTACATGGTCTGACAAGCCTGTCATTTTGATGACTAAATGTATCTTATGAAGGAAATAATAATTTCTAAACCTATTGGCTTTCCTAGAGGGAAAATAAAGCTGTCCGCCTTATGTCTTTTAATCAGATGTTACTTAGTGAACTTTGCTAAGCAAGCTACTCAGAGTCTGGCATTCTCTTTCCAATTAAAAATGGTATCCCCATGAGTTCAGTGGAAGTCCTGTTAAGATTAAATTTTCAACGGTTGTCTGTTTCTGTTGCTGACTCTGTTTTACAGAGTGTCAGAATGCTTACTATCCTGGAGCAGCTATTTGTAGACAGATTTACAGGGAACAGCTGTAGGTAACAATCAATCATATTTGGTTCAGTGACAGAATTTAATTAGCTGACAACAAAGTGAAATATTCTATAAAATAAATGAATTGTTATTCATGTACAAATACATTTCCTTTTCAGGTCTTTATTTAACATGTAAGAGACAAGTGAAAGATCAGCATGTAATGATGATTCATGACTGATGCCAAAATCAGAGGTAAAAGTATCACTCCTCACCTCTGCCTATTGCCACGATGCTTGCCTTGTAATTAGTAATATTCAGCTTCTTGCACCACTAACACTATTTTTGTTTCTTTCTGCTCAGTGCTTTTCTGATATATCTGCTTTTTTAATTGATTATTAATGTAAGACAGGTCAGCTGGTGACAGGTATCTTAATTCCAGACAAATGTAAGACTTGTCTCTGCATGAGTGAAGAGTGGGGTCAGATATTGGAATAGTGCTTCATGAAAGACAATTAAAATATTGAAGTATCTGTTTTCTTGGTATTTTACCATCTAGATGAATTTACACCCCAACTGGTTGCTTTGGACCCTTTAGACATCAGGAAACCTGATAAAAGAAGATCCCTATAAAACAGCACTTTTAGGAAGAAGATGGCTATGATGGGAAAAATTTATATCCACCTGTTGGAAAGGACAAAAAAAGGGCAGCAAAAACCTTTCTCTGCCTGACTTCTATGTTATTGCCCGGAAGACATCAAGTTGAATTAGACTTTTCTTGGGGTGGTGGCAAGGGACAATAGCAAGAATTTCTTGTTATATCCAACAGTGCAGTATTGAGTTGAACTTAGATTTGGAGAATTGTCTTTATGTTCTTCCTCTTCATGTCTTGGAACAGTATTTTAATCATCTATAGTGTGTTTTGAAAGTGGGCTTTCTGAATGACTCTTCACAAAGTAAATACACTCTTTAGAACAAAAGTAAATTAAATGTTACAGAAAGCATCTTATAATTCAGCCAACAAACATTCAGACTCTCTGGCCCAATGAACTATTATGCTGTGATTCCTACCAAAGCTT
Organism: Burhinus bistriatus; assembly: GCA_013397275.1. NCBI lineage: Eukaryota > Metazoa > Chordata > Aves > Charadriiformes > Burhinidae > Burhinus > Burhinus bistriatus. The sequence continues at coordinate 38,859 of VYXH01009626.1, forward strand.
GAAACGTGTAAGTAAACACAAAGTGGTTCAGTGACATCACAAATTTGGTAACTTTTTGTGTTAACTCACTGACTAGAGGTAGTATATTTCTGTCTAGAATTCCCTTAACAGAAATACGTACACCGTGCCGTTCTTCCCATATGTACAAACTCATTTCCCAAATGCATTAGCCTTCCTTTCTCACTTCTGTAATACAGTAAAATGCACAGTAACTCTGATCATGTAGGGAAGGTCTAGACATGACCAGAGTGCGTATGCTCTAGGGACAGATGTATTTCCAAGATATATGAAAGATCAATCAAGGGTCCAACATGGATCTTAGAAAATATACAAATTTTCACCAGGTCAATATGTACAGATACATTTTTTTATGGAAAGAGGGGATGTGTTGAAAGACTTAGATATATATGCACAATATTAAAAATATACTGGGTATTCCATACTTCCTTCAAATCTATGCATTCTTGACTGCCAAAAATTTATCATTTTTCATTTCATGTAGTAGCATAGAGATGACAAATGGCTCTCATCTAACTTGCTCTCTCAGCATTCCAGATGAAGAAAAAGGAGTGTATTATGCTTGCCTTTATCCTATGCTGTTCCTGAACAAAGTTTATGCGCTTTAGTGGCCTCTTCAGCCTAGCATTAGAAGGAAGAGCCCTTAGATTATTTAAAGACAGCAGAGAAATGGCGTGTTCAGAAGAGAAGGCAATGCAAAAGTGACCTAAAAGTCGCATTTTCACATTCTTTCTGACTTGTCCCCAGTGATCTGAAAAACCACTAGCACATACTATTAAAAGAGCACAGCACCTATAGAAAATGTGCTTTTGTGGAAAAGCACCATCAGACTGTAGTTACTCTTCCTTTGTCAAGAACATAAAAATCTTTTTAATTTTTTTCTTTTTAAATAAATGCTTATTACCCTGAGATGTCTTGGAAAAACTCTTTTGTAAGTCTTCTCTTACTACTAGTCTCTCTTCTACTCTTCTGTAACTCAATACTGAAAACAACAAATGTTATTTCATGTGAACTATACCATGAAAGATATGAGAATGTGAAATGGTGGTGTGTCTTTATGGGTGAAGAATGAAGAAAGCTTAGTTATTGGTAATATATTGAAAGTGACGTTCTAACACTTTTTTTTTTTTTTTTTAAATCAATGCTAGTAGTAATAAGAATAGTTTGCAGATTTATAAAACATTTCTTTAAAAATTCCTTTACTCTGAAGAGGCAAAGATAAATGTGCTACCTTTTTGTGTGGATTTTGCCACCATAAAGTTAAGCAAAAAAGGTTGAAAGAGTGGCTAAGCAAATTACTTTTCAGGTAAAGTAGTTTGGTCAGAAGTAAATTCCTGATTTTACTGGTGTTTTGCTATTGATCTTAAGATAGCCCCAATTTCACCCTTTCATTTGTGGAGCTGAAGGGCAGAATTTTTAGCCTATCCTTACAAGACTGTGCAGAAAATGCAGCTCAGCTATTCTATTTTTGTCAGCTTGCTAACTGAGCAAAGGGGCAGATTTCTTCTAATATCAAAAGATTATTGAGAATTAACTGGATTTTATAGACCTGCATTTTAGATATATTAGATGTGAAGTTGCATACCTACTCTGCAAGATCAGTTACCCTGATTGTATATGCCAATCAGGTAACTGTAGGCTTAAATGCCTATTTATATGCAAAAGCAGTTTATCCAATCTACATAGATAATTACAGATAAAGAGTATGTAAACGGAGTTCACAATTGTGCCTGCATAAAGCACAAGGGTTTGTGTACTTGCTCTGTCCAAACATAATGATTTTGGCCAAAAAAACTCCTGCTTGATGTGTGTTTTATTTTATAGTTCAACTGTGGAATTATGGAACTAGACAAAATAATCCAAAATGTAAAATAACACAGAACTTCACTAATGTTAAAAATGAAGAACAGTATTGAAAATATATAAAGTACTGAGGATTACTCAGAATAAGATGTAATAATAACTTTATGAACATTGTTTGGAAATAAGAATCTCTATACTTTCTTAACCCTATGATAGTTTATTTCTGTTCTCTTTAAACCATGCAAAGATAGATGTGAGACATACTACACTGCATAATAATGCAAGAATAAGAACAGAAAGATTAATATGTTCTAACAACCATGAATTTAAGAACATCATTGACCTGTCATTGTAGCATGAGTATATATATGGGTTAAGAATGTATTGTTGCTTAAAAGTTTTCATTATCTACATTACATCTGATCCATTTCTGGACTTAAATCTTCTTTGAAGAATGAATGAACATTATACTTTGCATACAAAGTTTAAGTGGCAGGTAAGGAAAATACGAGTTATTGTATTGATAGATACTGAAAAGGGAGTACACCACTTTGGAATACAGTATAGCATCCTTGAGGCTCAGACTTTCCTAATGGAAGCTGTGATATTATGTCCTTTCAGCACTCGATCATAGGATACAGCTGAAGTACAATTTCTCATACAAAAATTGTGAAGTGATATTTATCTCTTGGGGGCGTTGCCTAGCTAGTGAACATGGAAACGTTACCAGGCTAATTCTAAGCCAATACAAAGGGAACCTTAATAAATGGAGTAGACCATAGCTACATTATCTATCAGGGATTTTTTCATTATAGAGATGAAAAATGTTTTAGGAGGCAAAAAGTAATTCTAGTGAATGTATTAACTCAGAGGTGGACCAAAAATCTCTCTTGGGATCTGGCATACATTATCACTCACTCTGGAAGGAAATAAAAATAACATATTTGTTTCCTTCCTGTGGAAAATAGCTTAGAGTCACAGGATTTGTTGGAAATGTGCTTTCCCCTACTTGTATATTGGAATGAGTAAAATGTTTCCTTTAACATTCTCCATCTAATTAGACAGGCCGATTTAAAATACCCCTTCCTTCTTAATTATGTGTTTTTCTTGGGTTTAGTCATCATATATACAGTAGATTTCTTATCTATTACTGGAATTAAATGTAATGTTCAACCTTTACCAGCCAGGGAGAAAAGTACCGATCTCCCTTCTTAATCAACAGGGAAACTCCCTTTCACTTCAGCAGCAGATGGATCAAGCTCATGGGCAAGTCTTTCTCTCTGTGCCCACTTTTCAGTTAGGGTCCTTGGTGTTTTCTGCCCCTGAAAATTGAATAATTTCATATGACTGAAGAGTGCTGGAGCTGCTGGGTATGTTGACAAAGTGTGACCAAGAACGACCAAGAGACCTGGCCACTGCTGGGGGAGTCAGCAGGGAGTAGAAGCAGAGGATTTTGACTACACTGCTTTGAGGACACTGCCAAGTGCAGGTGGGACCAGTGGTGTCTGGTGGGGATGTATGAGTGCAGCCATCCCCAACAGCTCTCCACCTGGCAGCCCTCAGCTTCTAGCAGGTCCCTGGCCTGGCAGTCTGGAAGATATAAAAGTCCAAGACCAGGCACAACTGTGAGATCTGCCTGCCAGGTTAAGGCACCCCGGCTCTCTGAGGACCCTTTGTTCCAGTCTGATCATTGTCCAGGGTCAGTGCCAGCGTGACTGTGTCTGTCTCTGAGGTATTCTGCACTTTCTTCACCTCTGCTTTCGTAGGCTACTCTCACTGAAATGAAGAGAAACTGAAATGGAGAGTAACTTGTATCTGTTTATTCCTTGGCTAACAGTGGTAAAGGGATAGAATAAATAAAGTTAGGCATCTAAGATCCCTAAAAAAGGAAAGCAGCATTTTTGGATTTTAAGTCAGTGGAGATGGGAAAGCTGCTTACATGGAGACTAAGAAAAGAAGCTTAACCAATGTTCCCTGAATTGGTGCCTGCACAGATCTTTATTTCTCCTCTTTATTGCCTTCTAACCACAGCACCTACTAATATGATGATTCCAAAATACCAGCAGTTAATGTAAGGTAATAGACTTTCTCTCCTCCATCCTAATTGAGGGATGACTCAGAAGTCAAGTCACTTATTCTTCATATCAGTTGAAGACCATGAAGGTTAGGAAGAAAACAAATCATTTTCCAATACTTCAATGTTTTGCAGTTTGTAAATCAGCAGATTCCCTATTGGCCTGATTAAAAGAAACTGAAGAAACAAGTGGTTGAATTTGGGAATCAAACTGTAAGTCTGACATGATGTCTCTGTTGCAGTTTTCTGCTTGGATGGAACAATTAGTTCATTATTGCTTAACATCTTGTTTTCTACAGAAGTGCAATTTGATGAAATTTTAAAACTCTCCCTCAAACTGCTTCAAGAAGCTATTTTGTTTTACAAAAGCGCCCAGTATTTAATGGTTTGCAGCCTCAATCCTACAGGAAACTCAGATACTGAAAAGTGGTTAGAAAATGAGGCATTATGTGAAACAATTAAATGCCTTAATTATTAAATGAAATCTCAAGAGCTGAGATTTTTCAAAGAGCTGGTTTTGTGTCTTACACTATGCTTTCTGAGTTAATTATATTCCAAATCATCGAATTCCTTTATAAGTGTGCATTCAATTCATTTGAGGGAAAAACATTTTTAATAGATTTTCAGGAGGAACAAATCCGTGTTCAATTGATTTAAGAGTAATCGTGTAACTCCCAAAGGAGCAAACTCAGAAATATGTACTGACATCTGTCTACATTTAAGCAAAAAGTGCTTTGATGCCAGAGACAATACGACTTTTTATAAGATTTCTAGTGCAGCCAGAGATTTCAGTGGAAATTTGTTCTGTAAGTAGTCTTCAAGAACTGACATATATATATATATTTTCAAGAAATATTTTCCTTTGCAATCTTATGAATGATCTTATGAATAAATGTTTGTATTAATAAAAGACATCAAAAGTAAACTTATTGTAGGGTCTGTAGGTAGTCTGTAATATTTACAGGTAACATAGGTACAGCTGGTAAATTTAGCCTTTGTAGGAATGTACTTGCTATTAGTCATCTTGTATTTTTGTGGCTGAACAATGGCAAGTGTATCACTTCAATTCACGTTTTGGATGTTCTCTGATATTAGTTGAGCTTGCACTCACCTTAGAAAGATATTGGTGACTTCGAGATAAATTTTGATAACCTGACAGGTCATATTTAGTTTCATGTTGTATTGGAAGGAAAATCAGACATAAAGGCTTATTTTTTTTTTATTAATCATCCATTTTTTGTTGATTAAAAGAAGAAAGGAAGCGACAGGAAATGCTTGACTTTTACCAAATTAATCTTGAAAAGGAAGATCACATTAAAAAAAGAAAAAAAGAAAAAGGTAACACCAAAAAGGATGGTCTAGATCGAACAAATCTGGAGTAATTACCAATACTTTTTCTGTTCACCTCATTTAAAGCATAATCTGCAGTACAAATAGAATTCTGCAGTCTGTAACAAGCGATACACACTACCAGAAGTAGCAGATAGGACAAATCAGTATTTTAAGCGATAGTTTGTAGGATGCAGCACTTGTGGATTAGTGATTAAATTATTCAGGATCTAGGAATGAAGAGGGCTGTATGCATGTATTTGCTGTGCATATGAAACTGTTTGGTAGCTGTTAATGTCACATGAAGCAGGAATGACTTTTGTCCCAGGTTGCATGAGAAGGGCAAGGTATGAGACTCTGGAGTGCAGAGAAAATTAAAACAAGATCTACCCATTATTAACAATCAAACACTTACAAAATACACTCTCTAAATAACAGGGTCATGGACAAAATTGCATAATTGAGATGGTTTCCTTACATTTCAGGAATCACATGACTGATACAAGGAAAATAGGCTACACACTAATCGGACAATTCTGCAAAGCTGTCTGAGCAATGTTGCCAGAGGTACTTAAAAAAGGGGTCATAGGTCCAAGTTTCAAAAATGACTTTGACCCTTCTCCTCATATGACTCATTCCTGAAGCATTAAGTCTCTAAATATGGAATTATGACACCTAAATAATATAGCCCCAAGGTAACATTGAAGTGCATATACATTTTGGAGGATCTTGATTTAGGATCCTTTATTTTATTATCAGAATCCTGAATTAAGTCCTTAAGAAACAAAGCTTTTAGAGGACTGCTAAATGGTACGTGCTGCCACGCATAGTTTTTAAAGGCTGACACTAAGCACAGAATTTGAATTTTGTATTACCTATATATCATGTTTAAGAACAGGGTAGAAGAAGCTCAATATGGTAGGAACAGATTGCCCAGAGTGTCTGTGGCATCTCCATCCTTGGAGATATTCAAAAGCCATCTGTACATGGTCCTGGACCACCTACTCTACATGACTCTGTTTTATTAGCAGATTGTACCAGATGAATGACCTCCAGAGGTTCTGAGATTCTCTAAGCAAAAAGTTGCAAGGAGCCAGGAATAGGAAATACTGAAGGCAGGATTTTTGTACACTACTGGCATGTGGGAGATATAGGTTTGTGTGCCCTTTGGTCAGATATCCTCTCTCTAGCTTCATTGAAAAACTAGGTTTGACTGGGAAAGAAAGTAGAGGCTGGCACTGTGACGTGTGAGCAACTATCTTTTGTTAGGTGCTGTAAGTGTATTATGGAATTCAATGCATTAGGAGAACTAGGGGAAAATGTCTAAACTTTTGTATCAGTCAGGATAAGCACAAGTTTCTCTCAGTTTCTCCTGCCTGACAGGCCAGGGACAGTTCTAGGCACCTGTGACTGATAAGACCCATTTGCTCTCTGACCGTTGTATACAGTTTTACATTAAACTTTCTTCAATAAATTAATAAGTTGAGCAGTAGAAAAGAAGGCTATAGAAGTCTTGTGGGTGATGATGTCATTACTTCCATCCTGAGAGATTTAAGTATGCTTAGCTAGGAAAATCCTCTGGAAGTGATAAGGGGCTAACACCTCCTGATAAGGAATAAGACCAAGGGCATGGGGTGTGTCAGGGTTGGGGAGCATCACCATGGCATCAGGAATTTAAAAGAAAGAATTTTCCTAGGGATTTAGAAAGTATTCTATGGTTGTACTTTAACCCCAATGGGCAGCTCAGCCCCACACAGGCGCTCGCTCACTCACCCCCAGTGGGATGAGGGAGACAATCAAAAGCACAAAAGTGCAAAAACTTATGGGTTGAAATAAAGACAGTTTAATAGGTAAAGCAAAAGCTGAATGTGCAAGCAAAGCTTCCCATCGGCAGGCAGATGTTCAGCCACCTCCAGGAAAGCAGGGCTTCATGATACTTAACAGTTACTTGGGAAGACAAATGCCGTAACTCCAAACATCCTCTCCTTCCTCCTTCTTCCCCACAACTCTTATTGCTGAGTATTGTATCATATAGTATGGAATTGTTGTGATTTGGGCCAGATTGGCCACCGAGATGAACAACAGATGCTTTACCCTACCTCTCTCTTCAAGGAGAGGAGAGAAAGAGAGAGACTTATGAGTTTAGAAGGAACTAAACTATTTTAATGAAATATTATTAATAAAATAATAAAAAGAAAATAATGGAAGAGATACAAAACCATATCAAGCTCCCAGGATGACAATCACATCACCAGCAGGCACTGAGGAAGTCCTAGGCTGGACTCAGTGATGAACAGGGACTGGATTCCGGATCTGGATTCAGGATTGGGTTCAAAAGCAGATGAACAGAGAGTCCTCCTCAGACACTGATCATTGAAGAAAGAAGGCTGACCGTTTGATCCCTCAGCNCAATGTTTTAACAACACTATTAATCAACACTGTTTTCATCACAAATCCAAAACAGCATGAAGCAAGCTATTATGAAGGAATTTAACTCTATCCCAGCCAAACTCATTAAATCTATACAATTTATTGCTATCTAGAAAAATAATTGAAAATTGCTTGTTTGAGTAAAAATCTTGAAAGAAGGACCCATCAGGAAAGGAAACAGGAAAAATTTGTTTTCAAGGTTCTTTTTTTTGTTTTTTAATTGCTTTACCTGAATTCTTTATCTGACAACTAGGCTCACTCCTCTTGCAGTATGTCTGTTTAAAACTCACCGTTTTCTAGTTTATGGTTTTATTCAAAACCCCTGCTAAAAGATGTAAAATAAGTTTGATTTATTTCAATATAGTTACCTCAAGAAAATAGTATAGTTAGTCATCATTCAGAGTATTGACACACGGAGTCCTATCACATCATGCAGAGATACTTGACCATAAGAACCAGAGGAACACTAATACCACAAATAGATTGCCTGTGTGAGACAACGGTTAAGATATGCGTGTTTCAGGGTCACTTTGTGCTTTTAGCTGTACATCCAGAACTTAAGGCAGACAGACTGGAAGTATTATATATCATAAGCACCTTAGAAACAAGCAGACAAAACAGAAAGAGAAAAAAAGAAGCTTCCCCTTTCGAAGCTGGGACTTCATGCCTTTGGTTCAGTTAAACCTTTACATGTGTATTTCTTGGGTTTTTTTCCCCCAAAATATTGCATCCTTCTTCTTTAACTAATCCTAGTATACCCCTAAGGTTGGGGTTATTTTTTGTTGGGTTGTTTTGGAGTTTTTTGGGGGACATACTACTTATTTTTCTGAGTTTAACTTACAAATTCCAGTAGGATGGAATCTTGGAAATTTTTGGAATACTTATTTTAGTTGGAATATTATTATCATTAAAATAGCTACACTTTGCTGCTGCAAAATTTAATAGGTCAGCGTGGCAGAGGATGGATCATGGTAATGTCATTTTAGACCTTAGTGGTGATATATGATTTCTCTGCTGCAAATAAAACTCAGATTTTACCTGGGTTTGACATTACATTTCATTTGAACTTCAGCTGCATGTTTTGGCTTATTATTTCTGTAAAATCCGAGTAGAACATAAGAAAGAAGCTCTGACTTTTTTTTATTGTATTGCTTCTTCATAGGATATTGATAGTGAGTTTATTAGCTTATGTGAAAATAATACAAATAATTAAAGAAAATTTCTTCATATACTCCAGAAACAAATTTACAAACAAATGAAAATAAACACTTTAGGGGTACTTTTAATGCTTTGATTACTTGAAAGAATAAAAAATACTATATTTAAAACTTTGACAGTTTGAAAAGACATTCATAATTTCTCCACATACAGCTATATATATTTCATCATATACAGTTTCAGTTATTCATATATATACTTCTTTAGCATAAGAGATAATTCTACTCTTTAACGTACTGTTTTTTACATACTGAGTTCACTAATCACATCTAATCTGTGTACCTTGTCTTATAATTCTTGCTTGTATTTCTTATTTTTTTTCTAACCAGTGGACCCACTCAACTTTGCCTTATGTACAAAGGGATGTCCTCTGTCTTCTTCTAACCTATACGCATTTGGCTGTGTGTGATAGTTTCAGGCAGGTATCAGTCTGTTGACTCATCTTAAAAACTAAGCAAGCTGTGCATTTCCTTCAGCCAAAAGGTCAGAAACAAAAGCAAATAACCTCTACTTTGAAGAATATCTAAGTGCCACTTACTTCCCTGCTCCTTTTCACTTTTGCAGCGTATTTGGTTCCAAGTCACTGGGCAAAGGGAGAGTTTCTGAGTATTGAGCAACTAAAATATTGAAAATGCTGTTAGGTACTAATGTGCGTTGTTTTGTCTGTGTCACTCTTCTGCCTTTCTGATAAGCCTTAGGGCGAGATCATGTCTGTCTCCTGCTCCCTGGCTGTCTCTACAAATTACTTGGCAGCTTGTGGTCACCTAACTGTGAAGTAATATTCTACCAATGTGGGCCTCTGTCAGATACATGTTCAACGTATTGTTCTCAACTGGAAAAGCTTTAGGCGATCAGTATGTGATAGTACATCACAAGTTAGAACATTTCTGTTTAATACCACTTCCAGTTATTGCTTCAGCTGTTGCTTTAAGTTTATTTTGCAGCCTGTTCTCACAAATTTTTTATTACGGCTTTTCTGCTTCTTATGGTAACGTAACAAAACATGTATCTTCAAGCACACTAAATATATTGGATAAAGCTGTTTGATACATCTTAAGAGTTTTTTTAATTTATTTTTTAAATATATGAAAGGAAAAAAAAAAGCTTCAAATAACCCTAATGGTAAGCTGTTAATTTTGTAAGTTGATGGCTATGTATTTTAAAGGAGGTCAATAAAAAAATAAGCGAATGTTGATGCATACTGTAGGGGATTGTTTGCCTCACGTTGTCATGTACAACATTTGTTAACACAAACTAGGCCTTCCTCTCTTAAAGAGATGATATACGTAAGACAAACATTTGACTAAGTTCTCTCATAATAGTTCTGTCTTGCAAATAGTAAGTTAAAAGGAAATGTAAACAGTGATTTTTTCAGTTTCTTTTAGTTGTTGTTTTGTTTTTAACACTTTTGTATACTTTTCTTTTTTAAAGCAAGGATTTGGAAAGCTGTCACGTTAAAAGGAATGCTGTTTCGATATTTGTCTGTCAGAGTCCCAGGACTTTCACTGATTTGTCTATCAGAGTCCCAACAAAGGACTTCCACTGAGTCAGATTCACAAAAAATCGAAATTGGTTATTTTATTGAGAGCAACAGAACAGATTTGAGATTGCCATTGATAAATTCACTGACTACAATAGCGCTATTAATTAAGGTTAATATTGCTAGCAAAAATAATGATAATAATACAACAGCCCAGGGGTAACATTCACCAGAGGGTGAAAGATGCAGCGCTTACCCAGAAGGTGTCCCTGCCTGGGGTGGAGGAAGAGAACGCAGCCCGTCAACTGGTCCGTCAGGTATTGAGATTCTTCGCTCCCAATTGAACAGTCATTCTCTCCAACTTTTTATCCCCAATATTACAAGGTTTCCCTCCCCTAGGTGACATACATATAGTATGATTTGGGTGGAGAGACGAGTGCTATAGTCATATATGTTTAGCATGATCTCTATAATCTTCATTAGCATATGCAGGGGGGTCAACTTTAACATGCATTTCACAGGTAATGAGGCAGAGGTCAGTCATTGGGCACGACAGCCTTTTGCAGAAACAAAGAACTACACAAGTTCCTGTTATCTTGTCTTCAGTGACGAAAAGCAGGGCTGTCCTGCCTCCGCAGGGCTCCCTCCTTATCTGCATCCCGTGCTGGCCAGGAGAGTCTCCACTCCCTCGGCCTGCACAAGAGATAGCAAGGCCAGTCTTCATTGTTCTTTGAGCACAGAGACTTGACCTCATTATCCAAATTCCACAAAAGGGTAGGTAAGGAAAAGTACAAGGATGGAGATAAACACAAATACAGAGATTAAAATTGCCAGTAAAGATCAGTGAGCTCTGCAAATAAAGTTACACTGTTGTCTTGCTTTCTATATTATATGAATTAATGTATTAGTCTTTATGCCAGTGTTTATATATGCCAAAAGAAGTAGCTATTTTTCTGCATGGTAATTGAAAGAAGGATCAATTTTAAACATTCAACAAAGTAAGAAAAGTTATTATTTTCTGTATTAATATTTATATTGCAAATTTCATGATCAAAAAGAAAACAATAAAACAGAAAATTAAAAAGATCTTTCATATAAATTATGGTTTTTATTTTTATGTACAGAATTTATTTTTATATTGTTTACTTCTTTTTTAAGTTATTTCTGTTGTTTTCTGGGATGTTTTACACATCCCACACTTGACATTTTCACTGAAATTTAGAAATATTTGCTTAAAATTAATCCAGTTCATGGGATGCAAGAAAAGAAGTATATATTTACATTATTATTTACACAGTTATTCTTTCTTTAGTTAATTGTCTAAATTTCAGCATTGAATTTTGATGGAGATCAAAGGTTTTATGTTGAGCTGAGACAGAAAGCTTCATGTGTTTGGGTTCTTACTTTAATGAGTATCTTCAAAAGACTGTCTATGGCAGCACCAAACCCAAAATAAGTCATAGACAAAACTAATTAGCTAAAATAATCTAATTAGCTAAAATAACATCAGGTCTTTCTTAGTTATATTACCAAAAGAGAAATTCTAACACATACCCCACTGAGCATCATTGGAGCAAGCACAGATTTTATTCCAAGTTAATTGCAGGTTTTAAAGTGGGAACACATTAAAATGAGTTTCTGAGAAGACATTACAACTGTCCATTTTTAAAGCATTTAATATATTTCCCTACAATTGTAAATAGAGTTGCTGTTCTGTAGTTCTTCCAGTGATCCACCCTTAAAACACCCGTTATCAGAAAACGTCTATAAATGATCTGTGTAATTTGAGCTGTGTAGATTTATTGATTCATGAGCAACCTATGAACTGCATCAGTACAACACTGTACAGAGCCATTCCCCTTACCAAACTTGTGCTCCTGCATATACAAAGTATGCATTCTTGGATGCCTCCTTTCCTTTACTTTAGATGCCTATTTATAGATCACGGAATCGTGGAATCATGGAATTTTCAGAGTTGGAAGGGACCTCTAGAGATCATCTAGTCCAACTCCCCTGCTGACGCAGGAATGCCTAGAGCACATTACTCAGGACTGCAGCCAGGAGGGTCTTGAAAATCTCCAGGGAAGGGGACTCCACAAAATCACTGGGCAGCCCATTCCAGTG
>VYXH01009627.1:0-10080 GCA_013397275.1 Burhinus bistriatus
CCCTTCTGCAGGTGCGGGCTGGCACTGTGGATTCTGCTGGTGCTGTGTGTCTGAGTGCGTTGCCCTGGCTGGTCCAGGCACAGTGGGAACAGGTTGGGGGAGCAGTGAGCCAGAGGTGCCCGTTTTGAGCGTGTGCTTTTTCTGTTCTACAGCCCCAAGAGGTTCAAGTGAAGATGGCAATCCCCATCTCTACAGCATGTTCCCCCTGTCTCGCTGCCCTCCTGTCACCTCCCTTTCCCCCAGCAGGCTGTGGGACAGTGGGGACCTCTTCTGCGCAGACGGTCCACATGAGCTCTTTCCCTGGGGAATGTGGGGTGTGCAGCAGAGGATGGGGGAATTGGCCGAGCTGACAGTGCTCTTCCTTGCTCTGCTCTCCCGCAGTTGCACAGCCGTTTTTCGGCAAGCCCTTTGGGGGGCTGTACTCCCTGCCTTACCTGGGGGAGCAGCCGAGCAAGGCTGCAGAGGCCCTGAGCCGTGCCGAGTGGTGGGAGCTGCTCTTCTTTGTGAAGAAACTGGAAGCGCAGGAGCAGAAAGAGATCACCTGCCTCATCCAGGAGGACCAGGGAGAGCAGGTGTGGGCCAGAGCCTGCAGTGGGGAAACAGGATGGAGGGAGAATGTTAGGGAAGGGAGCGGGCCCAGAGGAGGAGCTGGCAAGTGTGAGCTGCATGGGGACAGCCTGAACGGGGCAGAAATGGGTCTGAAGTGGGGGGGTGAGTGGGGGATGGTGAAAGCGTGGGGAGCTGGGCACAGCAAAGGGGTGAAGAGAGATGAGAGGAAACGCAGTCTCCCATGACCCTGGAAGAGTGACTGTGTCCAGCGAGGTTTGGGTAGGCGAGGCAAGCCCATGGGGTGATTCTGCCAGTTGCGGTTGGGTGGTGAGTGCAGGTGGGAGGTCTGGGCTGGTGGTAGTTGGGTTGGGGACAGCCTGGGGAGTGTGGCACTGGGGAATGGCCCTGGGGGCCTCTGGGTGGTGCAGCCTTTCCGTCCATTCTGGCAGTGGCTGTCACAAGGGGTGTGGGGTCTGTGGCGGGTCTGTGAGTGTTAACTTGCCCCAATCTGTCCAGGTGTTGGAGATGGATGAAGAAGCCCTGATCCAGCTGTCGGTACCTGTGGAGCTGGCCCAGAAGGTGCTGCAGGTCTTGGAGAAGCAGTGCCAGGGCAGCGCTCAGCGTGACCTGCGTGGCTCCCACATCTACGCCAAATACTTCCTCGATAGGGGGGCCAAGCAGGATGGCAGGAGAAGCACTGCAGCATCCTCTGAGGGTGCTGGCTGCAGGAGCCCTGACCCTGAAGCCACAATGGCCAAGGCAGCGAGGGAAGACCTTTCCGCAGCCACAGTGCCGCCCCAAGCCCCCGCTGTAGCATCAAAGTCAGATTCACAGCTGTTCAGCGAGCTCCTTGAGAGGGAAGGGCTGTTCTTGCCAGAGGTGACGGAGGAGCAGATCAAAGGTAATCGCCTGCTGTGCACGGGGGCACCCGCACGGTGCTGGAGGCGGCTCTGTTGCCTTGATGGAGGAAGGCTCTCGGCAGGGCATGGGAGGCCAGATGCCCAGAGGTTGCCTGGGGAGGGGGGGGCCTGTGGGTGCTGGGTTTGTGGGTGCATGGCACCCTGGGAGTTGCTGGGGATGTTACTGCTGCAGCGACGCCTGCCTTCCTCCTGCTAGTTTTGGGCAGCTCCGAGGGGGCTTGCGAGAAGGGCTCGCTGAGCAAGGTTACAGCCATGGTGGACGTGATCCAGAGCAGAAGCTCCGAGGTGGGGCTGCGCTTAGCCGGGCTCAAGCACATCGTGAACATCCTGGATGAGGAGCCTGAGCCTGAGCAGCAAGTCGGCAAAGCCCAGGGCAGACTGGGGACCAGGAGTGTTGGGTGAGCCATGGGGTACGTACCCCTCCTGCTGGTTGGGGAGGGCCGTGTTGGCAAGGTGGGGGACAGTACTGGAGGTGGGAGTGCAGGAAGTGACAGTGGAAGTGTGAAGGCTGGAATGTCCCTGTGTGTTCAGCAAGGAGAGAGGTGGGTCTTGTGTCCCTTAGTTGCAGGCAGGTTCATTCCTGGGGCTGACCCAGCTGCAGTAGAGCCATGTGGGCAAGGAGAAGGTGGCTGACAGGGCCTGGGGTACCGGCGTGCCAGCGGCAGTGGCAGGAGGCTCCTCCTGAGGCATCCTTTCCCATGCAGGGAGAAGCTGGTGAATGTGGCAATGGAGCTGCTGAGCACTGAGGTGGCAGAGAAGGCCCTGGTGGTGGTGACGCTGCGGCTGCTGGCCGTGTTCATGGCGAAGTATGACTGGCGCATGCTGTTTGCCACGGAGGGCGGTGTGCGGGCTGTGCTGGCCAGCATGCAGCAGCACGCCTCCTCCGCCCTGGTGCAGCAGGCTGGCCTGGCAGTGAGTGTGGCAGAGGGGATGCTGTTGGTGGGCGGGCAGGGTGCAGGCTCGCCCAGGTGTGGCAGAGATGGCCGCTGCCCTCCTGACTGCTGTTGACCTTGCAGGCCCTGAAGGTGCTGGTGGGAGCTGTGTCCGGCGAGCCAGGAGGTGCCGGTGGGAAGCCCTTGCCCCTGAACCATGCCGACGCGCAGATGATGCGGGAGATCTTTGCCAGCATCGGCTCTGCCTCCAGCGAGGGCTCAGCAAGTCTGCTGAGTGCCATCCCTGCTGCCATGAGCACCATGCAGAGGGTCCCAGGGTAAGGGCAGAGTGAGGAGAGCGGCTGGGGGTGGGGGGACCCTCTGCATGGCAGCGGGCAGGCAAGGCAGGCAGGTGGCTTGTGGGTGCAGGGAGGCTCCGTGCTTAGGGGAGGAAAGGGCCCGCATCGCTCTGTCCCTGCAGGGGCTCCTCAGGCGTGCAGAACGGCTTGCTGGTGGTGAACATGCTGATGGACAGCCACCGGGGCCTGGCGGAGCAGCTGGCGCGCTGCGATCTCCCCACGGTGCTGCAGAGCTGCTGGTGGGAAGGGCAGAGCACCGGCTGCCCTCATGCAATGCTGGCCCTCAGCGCAATCAACCGCCTCGCCGAGCACCGGCTACCCCTGGGCCCGGAGATGGCAGGTAGCGTGCCACCCCCCGCCATGCCACGGCCCCATGGGCGTAGCAGGCAGGGCTGCCTCACCTGCCAGGGCAGAGCACCCCGCTGGCACCCCTCAAGCGAGTGCCTGGGCTGGGCCCGTGTGTCCTTGTCGTGGCAGGCAGAGAGGCCCCACTGGACCTGAGGGACGTGCGGAGGCTTCTGGGTGGCCTGGGGGACGGCATCTTGTCCAAGGACGTGGTGGTGGCCCTTGAGCGGCAGCTCTGCAGTGAAGGCCTCATCCCCTCTGGCGAGGCAGCCCAGCTGCTGCAGGACCACAGGTGCTTCAGGCTGCTGCTGCGCAGCTTGGAGCTGCTGGGGGCAGAGAAGGCTGTGAGCCTGAGCATCCTCAGGTGGGTCCAGGGGGATCTGGTGGGGGTCTGGGGCCTCCGCAGCAGGTGTGTGAGTGCTGGTGGTGATGTTGGGGGGACACAGCGCATATTTGTGGGTTCTGGTGGGGCTGTTCTTCAGCAGGGGCAGGTGCACCCCAGCCCATATGTGGGTGCTGGCTGGGGTGTCCTGGGGCGCAGGGCCATGTGGGGACAGAGCAGCACGTGCCTGGGTGTCTGAGGTGCCTGTGGAGCCTTGGCTCCCAGTCCCTGTGGGGTGCCAGCCTTGCCGGTGGGGCAGGGAAGGAGGGCTGCCTCTGGCACCGCTGTCTGTGTGCCCCGACCTGAGCGGGCCCCCTCCATCACTCAGGATCCTGAACAAGTTCCTGGACGGTTACCAGGAGGATGTGCTGCCCTGGCACGAGTGTGTGGAGCCCTGTTTGTCCTCCCTGAGTGCCCACAGCAGCGATCGGGAGGTGAGGGGGCCCCGGGACTCCCGGCAGGCAGGGGCGGCTTTGCTGGCTGTGCCAGGTGTCATCCGGGCCCAGCATTGGTGAAGCGGGGTGGTCCCCGCTTGCAGCAGCCTGGCCTTGTTGTGGCCAGTGTGCTGGGCGAGGTGGGGAGCGGCTGTCCCAGCTGTGGCTGTGGCCGCATCCTGGTGGCTGGTGTGCCGGGCCAGGCTCTCACGGGTGCTGCTGCGGTGTCGTGGTGAGGGGATGGAGCGCTGCAGCACCCTGCTGCTGGGGCCTGAGGGGTTCCCGGCACCAGCCCGGCCGCTCACAGCTGCCCGCTCAGCAGGTGGTGCAGGAGGTTGTTGGCTTCCTGCACCGCCTGGCCACCGCCAGCAAGGACTGCGCAGTGGTGATGTGCCGCGTGGGCACCCGCGAGGCTCTGACCAAAGCCCTGGACAAGCACAGCACGGCCCCGTCGCTGGCGCCAGCCCTGCTCGACCTGGTGATTGACTGTGAGAAGTATGCCAGCCTCTACAAGAAGCTAACGACCAGCATCTTGGCCGGCTGCATCCAGGTGGGCCTGGGGAGGCCCGGCTGTGCTGGGGCTCTGGGTCTTGGGGCCGTCCAGCTGTCCCTGGCACCGAGGGGCAGCCTTCTGCTCTCTGCCTGGCGCAGCCCTGCGGTGGACGAGGGGAGGAGGACCCAGGGCCCCCGGTAAGAGCCTCGCCCTGTCCTGTAGCTGGTCCTGGGGCAGATTGAGGAGCACCGCCGGAGCCACCAGCCCATCAGCATCCCCTTCTTTGATGTCTTTTTGCGCAACCTGTGCCGAGGTGAGTGTGGGGAGCGGGAGCTGGACCCCTGTGTGTGGCATGTGCTAGCCTGACAGCTGGAGGCTCCGTGTGCTCTCTCCACAGGCTCCAGCGTGGAGGTGAAGGAGGACAAGTGCTGGGAGAAGGTGCAGGTGTCCTCCAACCCCCACCGTGCCAGCAAGCTGACAGACAGGAACCCCAAGACCTACTGGGAGTCGAATGGCAGCACTGGCTCCCACTTCATCACCGTCCACATGCAGTGTGGTGTGGTGATCAGGTGGGGCTGGGCTGGGGGGCCTTGGGGCCAGGAGGGCCAGTGGCTGTGCGGGGAGGAGAGGGCTCTGGGGATCTGTGCGCGCTCTGCCCCAGTGGTCGCCGTCCTGGGGGTTGCTGGATGGCAGGCAGCAGCGTGTGGGGCTGGCAGGGGCCAGGTCAGAGAGGTGGGGCCTGTTGGGCAGCAGTGTGTTTGCTGCGCTGCAGGGAGATGAGCATGCTGGTGGCCAGTGAGGACTCCAGCTACATGCCGGCCCGTGTCGTGGTGCTGGGGGGAGACAGCCCTGGCAACATCAGAACGGAGCTCAATGCGGTGAGTCTCGCAGGGGCTGCTCAGGCCATGGGGCCCCGCGGGAGCTGTGGGATTGGTCCTTGCTGTGCCCAGTGAAGGTCTGGCCCTGGTGCAAGGCCCTGGGAGGTGACCCATGGGGAGATGGGGATGGCAGGAGCTGTGCTGCGGGAGCCTTCTCCTGGCTGTAGGCAGCGAGTGCTGTGGAGACTTGGGCATGGGCAGCCCTGCAGCCCAGTCTGCAGCAGGCGGGTGTGTTGGGGCTGTGAGCCAGGAGTGGGGCCCTGGCAGGGGGTGCCCTGTGGCTGTGTAGGGTCTGCTGGGAGGGTCAGAGGCCGTGGCTTTAACAGGGGGAGCATGGAGGGTGGCTGGCGCTTGCTGCCTGGCGTGCTGAGGGCTCACTATCTGCCTGCAGGTGACCGTGCTGCCCTCAGACAGCAGAGTGATCCTGCTGGAGAACATGACCCGCTTCTGGCCGGTCATCCAGATCCGGGTGAAGCGGTGCCAGCAGGTAGGGGAGCAGGGGCCGGGGCAGGGGGCTGGCAGTGTGTGGCATCAGGGCTGTGCCTGAGGAGCTGAGGGTTGCGCTGTCCCGTAGGGTGGCATTGACACACGTGTACGTGGCATCGAGGTGTTGGGTCCCAAGCCCACTTTCTGGCCCATCTTCAGGGAGCAGCTGTGCCGGCGGACGTTCCTCTCCTGCACTGCTCGGGCTCATGCCTGGTGCCAGGAGATTTGCCGAGACCGGGGGCGACTGCTGCAGCTCTTTGGCAGGTGAGTTGTCTCCTGGCTGCGCCATCGTGTCCGTGGTGTCCCAGGGCCTGGGAGAACGGTGCTTGGGGGACTGCAGGGGTAGGAGAGGAGCAGCCGGGTGTCCCGCCTGGACAGGGAGGGGCCCTCGCTCCTCCCTGGCCACCAGCAGTCCCGGAGGGCCAGGTCCACCTTGGGGTCCCCCAGGTTTAAGCTGGGCACGTGGGCACAGCTATCCCAGCAGAGCCGCTGGCACGTCCTGACCTGGCAGAGGTTGGTCAGATGCAGGCAGGATCTCACAGCTGCAGGTGCCTCACAGCCCCCCAAGGCCCAATGCAGGCAGGGCCCGTGGGCAACGAGTGGCCCCAGCTGCTGGAGGCAAGTGGGGCTGCAGAGCCATGGTGCCTGGCAAGGGGCAGGGAGCAACCGCTGCGCTCTGCTTTCCTGGGGGAGTCCCCCCGGCTGTCAGCAGGTGCCTGGCTGCACTGTGTGCTGCCCGGTCGCTGTTGCAGGCTGAACCGGGCGCTGCGGCACGAGCAGGGCTTTGCCGACCGCTTCCTTCCTGATGAGGAGGCAGCCCGGGCCTTGGGCAGGACGTGCTGGGAGGCCCTGGTGAACCCTTTGGTGCAGAGCATCACCAGCCCAGGTACGCTGTGCTCTCCCAGGACTATTGTGCTGTGTCCCAGGCTGAGGCACCCCGCTCTGAGTCTGTTTGGCCTTGCAGACTCCCACGGCATCAGCCCCCTGGCCTGGCTGCTGAGTGAGTACCTGGAGAGCGTGGAGCCGCCCCGCCACCCCACGAGCCGCGGTGCTGTCTTTGGTTCCCGTGTGCGGCGCCTGACCCAACTCCTGGTGCACGTGGACCCCGGTGGCCCAGAGCCAGAGGAGGCAAGAGCACCTGGTGAGCGAGGTGCTGCCCTACCATGGGGCTGGGGGGGTGCGGTGGTCTAGAGTGCCAGGCTGTGGTTGTGGGGACCTGCTGGGAGCTCTGGGGAGGGCCCTGTGGCACGGGAGGCTCCCGAGGCGGAGAAGGCTCATGGCGGTGCCCCTGCAGTGGCAGTTCCTTCCTGGCATCTCCTCTGCCCTGTACCCCCCCAGGGAGAGGGGGAGGCTGCTGGTGATCAGCGTGCAGAGCCTGCCCATGGAGCCACGCTGAGCCTGGGCTTGTGCCTTGGCAGGCGAGAAGGAGGGGAAGAACAAGGAGGTGCCGGCCAGAGCTGCGAAGGTGGTGGTGGAGAAGTCAAGCGGCCTGTGGGGCATCTCGCAGTGCTGGCGTGGCGTGGTGCAGCAGCAGGTAGAGCCTGGAGGGCTGGCTGTGGGGGCTGGAGAGGGTGTGTGGGACCCCTCACCGGGTGGGTGTAGGGGTCGCCCTGGAAGCATGGGGAGGGCACGGGGTGTGGGGACAGCCCTGCCGCGCTTGCCACCCTGGCAGGACTCAGGCGTCAGCCTGGCCCTGTGCCCAGGCTGATGCTGCAGGCCAGGCGGCAGGAACAGTGTCGGGCTACTTATTTCCTGCTGGGCAGCTGCTGCGCTTCTGTCCTGTCCCCGCAGCCCCTGCCCAGCCCTCAGGGCTGCACTCCCGCCTCACCACAAGCTCTCGGTAGCCTGCAGCAGCACCGGGGCCTCTAGTGAGCCCCTGGCTGGGAGCCGGGGAGTTGGTGTCAGCTGAGCGAGGCTGGGGCTGTTCCTGTGGGCCACGGGCATGTCCTGCTGCAGGGCTCACTCATCTCGTGCTGCCTCCCGCAGGTGCAGCGGTTCCTGGAGGTGGCAGGGCAGGCGCCGGACCTTGTGGAGCGATACTGCGGGCTGTACCATCGCCTGCGCGGTGCCACGGAGGAGCTCTTTGGGCAGCAGGCTGCCTTTGTGCTGGCCTTGGGCCAGGGCTTTGCGGGGGCTTTGCTGCAGCTCTCCTTCCTTACTGCCCTGCATGTGAGTCGAGGGAGCGTGGCAGCAGCACTGGGGCCCCGGGCGCAGGCTGGGGAGGCTGCCCTGGCCCACGGCCTCGGGGCAAGCTCCGGGTGGGCAGTGTCCTGGTGTCCCCCCTGGGCCATGGAGCCCTGCCCTGTGGTGGCCCTGGATGGTGCCCTGGTGCAGGTTCACGGTGCTTGTCACAGCATGGCCCCCAGCTCCTGCCTGGGCACCCTTGGCCCCTGCCTGAGAGCCCTGGGGTTTCCCAGCTGCTCCCCCCAGGGACATGGTGGCCACCCGGTGAGCCCCCTCCACAGCCAGCTCTGTCCCTCTGCAGGTGAGCGAACAGTTTGCCCGCTACCTTGACAGGCAGATCCAGGAGCTCCACGGGGCTGCGGGCAGTGCAGGGCCACTGCAGCGGCTGCAGCAGATGCTGGAGCCCTTCGTCGTCTTCAGTGGCCTGGAGCTCGCCCACACCTTCGAGCACTTCTACCGGTGAGGGGTGCCATGTCTCCAGAGGGCCTGGTGTGGCGTGGCAGGGGAGGCGCAGGCGGTGCTGAGGCCATGGCTGAGCCTGGCCTGATGTGGCAGCGGTGCTCCCGCTTTGGTTTTCCCAGCTCTGGCGTGTGGCCGGAAAGGCTGTGGGGGCCCGCGGGCACTGCTGGTCTGCGGAGGCACATTCCAGGCTGGCAACAGGGAGGGGAGACAGGTGCTACTGGGCCGTGCGCCCTGGGGTGAGGGTAGGGCCGGGGCCGTCTCTGTCTCCTGGTGGGTGGCTGATGGCCCTGGGGCTCTGGCCAGCCCCTGACCTGATGCTGGTGGCTGTGGCAGGCACTACCTGGGGGACCGGCTCCTGGCGCAAGGGCCGTCTTGGCTGGAAGGAGCCATCGTGGAGCAGATCGGGCTGTGCTTCCCCAGCCGCTTCCCCCAAGAGATGCTGAGCAACTTGGCTGAGTCGGAGGAGCTCCAGCAGCAGTTTTACCTCTTCCAGCTGCAGGAGCAGGACAAGCGGCTACTGGAGCTGGACACGGGCCTGGAGGAGGTGAGCGTGCTGGTGGGGTGGGGAGGCTGGGGGCCGCCTGCGTTCCTCGCAGGAATCCTGAGGCCTGTCCTGAGCCGCCCTCGTGTCCACATGCCCAGGCACTGGGGACGGCTTTGGTGGCGGATGTGCCGGAGGTGAAGGTGCTGACCCTGTCCCCACGCTGCTGGCCCGTTTCCCCATTCTGCTACATGGACGAACCTGGGAGATTTTTCTCAGTGGCCCTGAGCTCCCCCCTGGATGAGTTTGCCGACTTCTGCAGGCGGAGTGAGTGTTGTGGCAGTGGGGGGGTGTGTGTGGGGTCTCACCGGGGCCAGGCCCTCGACAGCAGCTCAGCCAGAAGTGGCAGGAGTGCTGGGGTGTGCTGGGGGTGCTCGGCAGGGCTGGCCCCCAGCCCTCACGCTGGTGCTGTCACTGGCAGGCCAGAGCCAGCTGGGCTGGGAGTGCACAAAGCCCCGGCGGTTGCAATGGACGTGGCTGGGCCACGCCGAACTGCAGTTTGGAGACTGCGTCCTCCAGGTGTCCACGCTGCAGATGTACATCCTGCTGTGCTTCAACAGCACCGAGGTAGGAGCTGGGGCCGCGGTGGGGTGAGGGAGGCGTCGGATGCTGGAGCGTGGCAGGGCCGTGTCCTCCCTTCTGGTGGGGTCTCCAGCGGTGTTTGGGGCACAGGCTCCCCCTTGTTTGGCTGGGCCTGGAGCTGGTGGGTCTTGGCTGGCCATTCCCTTCCCACGGCCTCCTGCAGGAGGTGGCTGTGGAGGCCCTGCTGCAGGCTACGGGGCTCCCTGCTGACCTGGTGCACCACGCCCTGACCCCGCTGACCCATGACGAGGGCATCCTGGTGTGGAGATGCACGCCGGGAGGTGAGTGTGGGTGTGGGGCAGCCCTGAGGAGGTGCTGGTCTGCACCCCCAGTGGGTGCTGGGGTAGGGGTGCATGAGCTTGTAGGGGAAGGGAGTGGGCTGGGGTGAGTCTGTTGGCAGTTGGGGCGCAGGTCTGTGTGTCGAGCTGGGGCCTGAGGCCATGTGTAGGGCTGGGGGTGGTGTGTGGGGCTGGGGCTTGGGGCCGTGCATAGGGTGTGGGTCAGCATGGGTGGTTGGGTCTCAGGTCTGTGTGAGGGGTTGGAGACTGGGGCCAGGGGTTGTGTGGGTGGGTGTTGCCTGGGGCCATGTGTGG
>VYXH01009629.1:0-39493 GCA_013397275.1 Burhinus bistriatus
GAGTAGAGTTTGCCTCTCGAGCCTGGAGGGGGACCAGTTACCATCAGTTGAACTTACCTTGCTGAGTGCCAACTGAGTTCCTTGGTGCGTGGCAACGTGTCGCCGTGCTCCGGAAGGGCACGTTTGGAACTGCTGCGGGTGGTGCTGGCTCCGCCCCTCCCATGTCAGCAGCCCGCCCCCAAGCTGCCGGTGCCGGCAAGAGCTAGCTGCTTCTCTGGGCTTCGAGAGCCCCAAAAAGAGCTCCTTGCCGGCCCCTTTTGCCTCAATCCCCTTCCCCAGTGCGGATTTACCTCACCGGAGCTGGTCTCCTCAGCGAGGAGATGATAAAGAGGAGATCCTGGGCAACATACAGCTGGATTCAACATCATTTGACAGTTATTTACATAGGCCTCAGAATGTAAATTCTAAACCAACAACTTTTTTTTATATAAGGTATTATTTATTTTATTCACTCATATCAAAAGAGCGTTGAAAGGGATAGCTTGCCTAGGCCTTCCCTGCCCCTCCTTGGCAAGAACAGACATGGCTCTGCTGAGTTGTTAGCCTATGCCACAGTCCTGGAAAACTAGCCCAGGTGCTAGTCAAAGGGAGAGGTTAGGGCGAGTGGCGGTAGCAGACACTGCTGGCAGGATGCATCTCTCATTTTCAATTTTGCACCCACAGGAGGAGGTGCTCTCCTTGTGCCTTTTGCCTGCCTAACGGCTATTAGCATGGCCTGCATCAAGCTAAAAAATTTATCCTTGCTCTTCAGCCAGCACTCTGTCAAAGCTCTACTCCACAGCAGCTGGGAGAGCAAAATTTATTTTTGCCTACATTGTTGAGAAGCCCTGAGTCAGCTCCGCTAGAATGATCCCTCATGATGAAAAATTTACAGCTTTTACTCTGCCTCCCTCCCTCTCTTTTAATATCCTTCCCTTTTCCCCACAGTGTTCTTCCCAATTGGATTTGGCAACCTCCCCAATTCCTGTTTAACATTCTCCATCATCATTTTCAAAATAAATGCATCTCACATCGTGCCTCTATTTCAAGACCTCTATCCTTTGTTTTTAGACTGATGGCTTTTAAAGGGTGAGCCAAATCCCTAAACATTTTAAATCAATACTGTTCTTTAAGAGTTGCTTTAATCACTTAGACAAGACACCTATGCAATTTCTAGGAGCAAAGTCACAACTCATGGAAGGAGTGAGTTATAAAAGATACTGCCATCAGCTGAGAAATGCTGTGAACATCCATAGATGTTGGAATGCGCAGAATCAGCTAAAAATACTTAGCAGAGCACAGAAATTGACTCTGAAATAAGAAAGGAAATCAAGTAATACCCCTCTTTGCAGTTGCCTGCAAATAACTGTTACCTTCACCACTACAGGGCTCCAGCCCGTTATGGTTGATGATAACCAGCAGCACAGAGCAGAGAACGGAGCTTTCTGTCAGCGCCATCTGTACAAGAGCTCTGACAGGAGAGGAAGGGAACCGACCTACTTGCTGGTACATAAAACTAACCCTGACTAAGTCAGTGAAAAAAACACCACTGGGTTTACTCCAGAATTTGCTGGGCTTAATTTACAAGGAAATTTTCCATCCCAGAAGAAAGTCACAGCTTAAAGAAACATTTAAAATAAATTGTTTGTTCCATCACAGTATTTTAGAAACAACTTCATAAAACCCAGATACAAACATTTTCTTCAGTTTGCCAAGAGATTTCTCTGGATTTCATTTTGATCTCTGTACTTCGCCCTTGCATTGGTTTATAAATAAATTGTCTATGATCTCCGAGAGTGATTCTGCCACATCAACAAGCAAAAGAGAAGAAAAACTGACCCAGATACTAACACACTTTCACATCTTGTCATTATTCATTTTTATGTATGCTACTTGTTCACGAGTGGCACAAAATCTGTAGGAGGTAACTGCTATTCACGCTCCACCTCTCCTTGCTTGTGGAACGGGGGGATGCTGCATCTGTGCTCAGAGGATGCCAGATCGCTGCCGGTGCCTGCCTAGATTCAGATTCAGCTGGCAGGCAGCCCTCTGGGGTGGCACAGCAGCTGGCAGGAGTCAGGACAACCCTTCAGGTTTCTGCTTTTTTCCTAAAAGTGTACCAGCCTTAGTCAAGATGTAGTCAAATTATCCAGATTATGCTAAACGACACGTAGTTACTAAAAGACAGTGGAATGCAGATTCCAAAGGAGTACGTCATATTCCAAAATTGTCTCTTGTGAAATTTCAGATTTCTGTGTTGCTATTAACAGATCACCTCTCTTTTAGCAGAAATGTATCAAATTTTGATTCATTCTTTCCTTTCTTCCTAAAAATACACCTAGAACCGTTAATGAAGAAACAGTTTCAGTTCAAGGATAGAAATTCCAACTAAGTCTTTAAAAAGTGGTTACCTCCAGGTGGCAGAGCCGGGAGCTGCCTGCTCACCTTCTGGGCAGGGGGGAACAGCTTCCAGGGGGCTGTGCAGAGCTGGCTCCCAGTCAGAGCCACTGAGGTAACTGGAACCAAGACAGCATGCAAGGATCCACCCGCAAAAACACTGTGAGCAGAGGCAAGTTTACAGAACCTTCTTATTTTTATTGTATTTGACCAGAGCCTAAGTATTTCAAGAGAAGCATCTTGAAATACGTTACATTTCAATTCAGTAAGAAGAAAACTAGTCCTTTAGGCAACAACAGCCAGGTGAGAGGAGCACAGAGCATCCCCCGAGCAGAAGAAATAGAAATATTCGGTATGCTGCATATCTAAGTGGATACTATGAGTCAACGGTAACCTGACCTTCACATAGAATATGTATTGTCTAGCAGCAGAGTTAAGGTTGAACATCAAGATCTCATTTCTGATTACTGATTTGTGAACTGCTTGTAGACAGCAGAAGAGTTTCAGAGAACAAATAATATCGAAAGAAATATCAGCAAACAAACTATGATATTTAATGAAGCATATTTTTTATCTTTACTGACTGATCCATGCATCTGCAGATCTAGTATTTCAGAAAATGCTGTCAACAACAGGAGAACACGCTTGTTTTTGTAAACACTTGCACATTTTGTCTTTATGCACTTATTGAAGAAGGTGACAGCATTTCTAGGAAAACAAGTTGCAAGTTTTTTCTTATTTAGATAATGTCATGCTTTTAAAAGAAAGAACATCTCTTTAAGTGGAAATTTTGTCTGTTAGCTCTGTGTTTTGTCAAAACCATTTTTTTCTTAATTACATTACAAATATTTCTGACAATTGAAAAAGATGCCAGTAATATTGATGCTATAAATTATGAAGCTTCAGCTGTTTGGAGTACTGGAGACTGGATACTGAGTAGATGCATTGCTGACACCTTGAAGAGTCAGTTACATAAATGTATTTGTTTCATTCCAGAAATGAAATAGATATCATTGGATTTCGTTGCCCACATGGAAGAATGCAAAATAGAATCCAATGATGGTAAACGGATTTAGAAAATATATTTTTACCAATAGCCAAACAATACGGTCAGAGCTATGTTTATTTACAGTATACAGTTTTGTAATTGTAACTTGGAATTAATAACATAAATTTAAGTGGCTTGAATCAGCCAAAGAGGCACCCGAGCCTGAAGCTGTCAGAAGGAACTCCTTCACAGCTGCAGCCCAATGGGCTGTAGTACATACATACATATATGTACATACAGTATGCAAGGTAAAATTGTATACCTCGGTTTGGAATCTGATGATGAAAAGATTGCAAGGACTGAAAAACAATAAAAGCATTTACATTTTGAATTTACAGTTTTTTAATACCAACATGCTGGGGGAAAATAAGGCTCTACATACTACCGACTAGAATAGGGCAAGGTACTGATATAAATTTCCTAGCAGTCTTTTCTGGTGCCCTGTCCTTTACCTCCTTGAAAAGCCATTTCTACCCAAGAATTAGGAAAAAAAAAATAAATCATATCTTACTTCTTTTTTTTTTTTCCTTCTCATTTTTCCTTCCCATCACACCCTTTAGCGGTATGTTTGTCTGCTGCCCCTCCTTGGACAGCTATCCCCTCCCAGCCCTTTCGTGTTCATTCCCATGCCTAATAAGCATGGACAACCTCTGGTTTATGCTGTTGCTCTTCTCTCCCTCCAGGATTATCAGCAGAATTTGAGGTGCAAACAGCTAAGAAAATATATGTATGTGTGTTACTAGACCTAAGAGGTAACTCCAGTAGTTCACAGCAGTAAGTTAGTTGTTAATTTTGAGGAAATCAGCTAATACAAGCTGGCGACAGGATTCTTTTCATATTGTTCTTTAAATGTTCTGAGCACTATGGGAGAATGGCTGATGTAGCACAGAAAATAAATGGATGCCTGCAAATGTCATCTGTTCCAGGAGGCACTAAAGGGACAATGAGGACAGAGAAAATATGCAAAAAAAATTCTATATGCTCCTTCATCTGCAGTCACTGGAAGGCGTATATGTTGGGTGAGGAGGGAGAAAGAAATCTGGGCCAGACAAGCTGCATTTGTCAGCATGGCTCCTTTTTTGTCTGCTACTTCCTGTTAAAACACTTTGTTGTTCTGAACTGAGGGTAAAATATTCCCTCCCTTCTTTTATCTTGTACCCCTTTAGAGTTACATCATGTTTGCTTAAAGTTTCCTGCAAAATATAGACTGTATGTTTGTTTAAACACAGCGGTGTTTGGCTCCAGACCACAATGCTGAAGAAAGGTTAGAAGTGGGGTCTTATTGAGGGGCATTTGCTATTTCTCACAGTGGAAATGTTCCCCTTCTCTGGACAAGGGCACAGAAGTCTGTTATTTTAGCATTATTAAAATGGATATCAAAACATCTTTAAACCTATTGTAAGATGGAAATTGAAAATTTTTTTTGTCTTTTTCCTCCTCTCCATTAGTGGTAATTATGCAATCATTTTTTATTTCTTTTTTTTGTGAATGTGGACAATTATCAAGATACATACATTAAAAATTTTGATTCAAAATGACAAAGCAATAGGGTATGCAAAAATGCAACCACAAAGGATTTCAGATTGCTGCATGGCAAACACATCATCTCGTCTTTTTGAGATGCAAATTTCCACATGAAATGTAAAAATTGTCTGCAGCCGACTAGAAAAGTAACAAAGCTATGTTGTGCCATCTCAATACACAGTTGAACATACTTATTCATCAGAGTTTTTACTTACTGCATAAATAATGTACACATACTTGACAGTTCTGAATAGGTATGTTGATTTTGACTTAAAACCAAATAATCCTGTTTATCTGTGAAAAATATAGATGTGACTGGATGCCGAGAAGTTATTGTGAAAGGAATAAAGACAAGACTGGGTGCCGTTATAAAATTCAGGACGTACAAGATATTTTTGGACGGCTGAACCCTGATAAAATCAATTGACTTCAATGGATGCAAGAATACATTCACAAAGACCTGACTTATGGGATAAGGACCTTCTGCACTAGCAGTAGGCAATTTTCTTAGATAACTTGTAAACACACCAACAATGAGCATTCTGTCCTTGATTTTTACGTAGTAGATTTTTTCTTTTGGTCATAAGTTGCTTCATACCAGAAAATGCAAATAAAAAGGTTGAACATGGAATGTTTTATAACATAAATAAATTTTGCATTTGATAGCACAAAGAGAAGCAAAGATCCTATTCCACAAACGTAAAGTTAGCTGTTAAAGTTATGAGCCACATCTGACAGAAAGCAAAACATAGCAGTGGGTTTTTTTACTTCATAAGTATACAACGTATAAATAGCAGCAGAGAGGATCGTATTTTCCAGAAAGCTGGAAAAAAAACCTGAAAGTCTGTGGATTACAGTTCAGAGGTGAACAACTGCAGAGCTGCAACATGCTCTAATGGTGTTTGGGCTGTAGCTGAAGAAGCTTTTTGTGGACAGGGAGTCCATGTGCCAAAGGAGAGGAAAGATGGAAAATTGTGGTATGTTTGGACAAAGAAAGTGTGAGAAGGATGAAATTACCATTCAAAATGTTAAAATTAAAAAGAAAAGTAGACAAACAGGATATGCTTGCCTTTCTTCAAAATAGAGAGAAAAACAGGTATCTTTATTGACATTTTTAAGGTGCTGAGAAATGTTAGGAAGAACTGCATGACCACACTGTCTTTTCGATGATGTCTTTTTTTTACCTTTTGAAAGGCAAAGACAGCCAAATTTCTTTATGGCCCTAATTACCACAAAGACCAAAATGGATCCAAATTTGAAGGAAATGTGAAAGCATGGTATCACCGAAGAGACATGATGTACAATTTCCCAATCCATCCTTTTCCTGAAGATCTGTGCTATACTGTACTGCTCAACAGGATATTTTAATCCAGTTTAATTTCATCCTGTTAGCTCCTCTCACAGAAAATAATCAGAAAGCTGCCGGAGGAATTCATTAGACAGAAGATACTAAAACTAAAGAAGATACTGAAAACTTCTGGGTTTAAGTATGATTGTTTTGAAACCTATGATTTTATATATTTTTAATTATCCTACAATGTAGCTTCAAAACAAGAATACATCATGGCCTTCACGTGCATAAGCTGTAAGCTTTCATAAGCAGAACAAAATTCTCAGTGTGCCTTCATTACAGGTAGTTCAGTGAATTTGACAAAAACCTGGAGAAACAGCTGATATTTTATTATTTTTCAGTGTTTAACTCTTATTACTATCCTACATAGGTAAATAAAAATGAAATCACTGCTGTAATTCTTATCACAGGATGCTCCTTGAGTCATAATTTCTAACCAACAAAACTTAGAATTTATTAGAAAATTGGTTAAATACCCCAATAATTTGATGAATTCACACACACAGTTAAATAGTATCACTAAAAAAATGTTGTATTAGGACAGTAGTTTACCCCAAAGGACCCTGAAAAGTCCCGTATTCCAGTGGAATACAGCAATGTCTGAGAAGTATTTAACAGAGTATCAACCTTTTGTTAAATACTTGGGGGGAAAAAAAAGAAAAGTAAAAATAAAACCTGAAAAATTGGAAAAACCATGAAAATATGGGCAGTGCTTAAAAGAAGAACAGGAAAAACATACCATATATTTGTCAGAGCTATCAATAAACCTATAGTAATGATGTTTTCTTGATCACCTTTCAGGTCTTTTATAAGATGATGCTTTTAGAGGACAAGGCCCATGAACTGATCAGAAGCAATATTAAAATTGAATACGGACAATTAGGGGCACCATGGAGAATCTATCACGTATACCAAACAATACAGTCTTCATGCATTTTACAGAATTCTTTTATGCGTTCTCACTTCATCTGTAAGTTTTTATAAGATTGCAACACATGAAGAGAGAATTTCAGATTTCAAAATAGGAAATGAGACTACTTAAGTCTAAAGAAAAGGTCTTCTAGTAATTGCAAATTAGTGTAACTCCACCGAAGTGAAAGCATATGGAATGGATTTCACTGTTTATGGATCTGATCCCTGTTATGCATAAAATGTTGTAAATTATGTATTTCCTTTTAGTAGCTTTGCATTTCTTTTATTTCTTGCCTCTGGAATTTCCCTCTGTATCTCTTTTAAATCTCTTTATTTTCCCATAATTTTCTCTGCCTGTCAGTATGGCTGGGATAATACAACTCCCAAGCTATTCCCACTACTTCCATTCTTGCGGTCTAGTGCTTGTCACTGGTTCCATCGTGATTTCTTGCATGTGATTTACTTGCACTCTGCAAATGGTCTTCCATTCAAGATCTTGAAAGGCATGGCACAGCTTAGTTTCCCAGATAAAACACACTCTGGCTCCCAATATGGCCAATGCATGGCAACTTTCCTTCAGTTTGCCATAGCCAAATGTATAATTACTGTAAAAGTGAAGGCACTCTTCCTCTTCCCATCTCCTCCCTTTCCTCAGACAAATATCAAAATGATACAGACTTGCTCTTCAAGAGCTTGCTGGCATACTTTAGTTTTCTGAAAATGTTTGGTTTGGGTTTTTTTCTCAGTCATACCACTACTGGTTATAATTTACCACAAATTTGTAAAAAAAAAGCAAAAAAAAACAAAAAAAACCCCCCCCCAAACGCGAAACTCACAAAAAAAAAAAAAACCAGCTGAAAAAAAACCCCAACACACAAAAGCAACCAGCCAATTAAGTAGAACTTCCTAGTGGAAAATAGTGCAAGATTTGCAGAAATCATAATCAGACATTTTACCAACCAGAAGATTAAATTATCTGTAAACCAAGTACAATAAAAAACTGTATTTAACTGACACATTTTTTTGTTCCAGCGTGTAACAGGGACATCAACACAGAAGACTGTGCTGTACTGTAATTTCCAGTTAAGGAAGTTTCCACACCATCTCTAGGCAGAAGTAATCTGTCTGATAAAGATGACCCCATCTAGTAAGATCTGAAATAGCATCAATTATTTTCGAGTTCTAAAAGCCCATATAATCAACTAATTATTCAGAAGTCAAACACGGCACACATACAAGTGTGAAACAGTCAAAAGTAAACAGTTTGAAAAAAAGGCAAAACCAATCTGACAGCTAATTATCCAAAGTGCTCGGTGACCATTTATGCTAACAGATACACTGTATGGAACATCTGGATTCAGTCTTAAAATAAACTTGCTCTTAAGTAAACAAAGGAGAGTCCAAAATCGTGGGACTGTAATAAAAATTTTTACAGCTCTACCAGTGAAGAATGTTAGCCTCCACGACAACCAGTTAATTTACTGTCAACAAGAGCAGTTCCACTTAGAATGCAAAAAATGCCATTTGCATTGAGTCTCTCCCCGGTTTTGATCCATTTGTTTCCCACGAAAAAATGCTGTTTCTCCACCTCGTTCTTATTTTTAAATGTTTCTGTCCTAACGGTACACTTCAGTAACCCCTTTGCTGAAGCGCAACTAAACACTAGATGGCAGACGAAGGCTGGAGCTGAGCCCCTGAAAGAGGCCGCACCTAAGCCAGCCTGCATTCTACATGCAGCGTTTCACAGTTGGACTATTTCACCCGTTTTTCCGAGGAAAGTTGTCAGCAGTGACATAAATATTGCCTCCATGCATTACAATCTTCGCATACCCCCGCTGTTTTCCTGCCCCGAAGGCGCAAAGCCCGCGGTGCCACCCGGCCAGGCCCCCGCCCCCGCCTGCCCCCCGGCTCCCNGCGCAAAGCCCGCGGTGCCACCCGGCCAGCCCCCCGCCCCCGCCTGCCCCCCGGCTCCCGCCCAGCCCGGCCGACCGAGGCGGCGGCCGCGGCGCGGCGGGTTCGGCGGCCCCGCAGGGGCAGGGAGCCGTCGGGTCAGTCTCCTGGGCCCAAAGCACATCGACTTCTCAAAGGCTGCGTGTTTTAGGTTGAAAACGACCAAGAACCGAACGTAGAATTTAGCGTTGAGGCTGAAGGACAGATGAAAGAAAGGGATTTATCTTTCAGGCTTGTCAAGGAATCTAACAGTAAGAGGCCCAGAAGCAAGACTGGGACACAAAACGCTCAAATACAGAAATGAACAGAGAGATTGCAAAGACCTCTCCTACTCCCGCTTCTAAAATTTGAAACTGCTCTTTATAAACAATATCAACTGAATTAAGAGTTTAACAGAAATTAAGAGATTTACAGGCACACTGGCTCACCCGACCAGCTTCATGCATAAAAGAATACAACAAACCAATGTCCCTAAACAAATGAATAAAAGCAAGGTGCGACTCAGTTGCGTTGCCGCTGAAAGCAATTAAGACCCCATTTTGTTCACAGTCAGGCTCCCGTATCCCACCCTGTCTTTGACAAATCCCCCAGCATCACCTCAGCGGAGCAGCTCACATTTTGGGTTAAGTGGAAAACCATGTGTGTTGGCTACCTGAGCTGTTACGTCCAGCTGCACTTGAGCAGTGCTGCCCGTGATTTTCCTGCTAACGGCACTAACAACCCATTTCAGATGGGACGGCAAATTTCACTGAGGCTGCGCTGCCACTCTGCCTGTCGTTCTTGCACAGTAAAGCCTCATCTGGGGTAGCCAAAGGCTTTGCACAAGAGCAGCGATGCATCCATTACAGCCTAAGCATGTTGGGTAGCATCACAAAAAAAAGCAATGTGTACAGACATTATCTCTTATCTTAAGCCTTGTCCTAGCCATATCATATTTCTTCATACGCCTAGAGTTACACTTCAGAAGCTTCAGCGTTTCTGGTTTTGGCAGAGCTCGCCTACACAGCCCCTTAGGAGGTCTCTGAACATACACTACATGAAAACAAAAGGCAGAAATGTCACAAACTAAGGCAACAAATGGTCGGGGAAGGCTGCTGAGCTGCTGCTCCGGGGAAGGCAGAGCAGCTGCTCGGAGCTCTCTCCCACCTCACGCAGAGCTGCTCCTGGCACTGCTGGGGAGGCCAGCCGCGGCCAGGCGGCAACGGGACTCACTCAAATGCAGTTTGAAATCAAAGGGAATGGCCTGGGCAACAGCATAGCTACCATTTGTATTCAAATATGTATTTCACATCGCATTATTTCAGCCTTGTAATATCATATATATAGTACTTCAGGCTTCATGCTGAATGATAGGCTGGAGATTGCTGCTGTGGGAGGATGAAATTGTATTGTCTCCTAAAAATCAACATACAAGCATGTAAACTACCGATAAAAGATGAGAGAGGGAGAAAGGGAGGGGAAAAAGGGGAAGGAGAAGAAGGGAGAGAGGAAAAAGCCCCACGCCATAGATGCCACTCACTGGCTGTTCTTTTGTTCCAGTTTTGCCTCATTCTAAAAATGGTACGTTTTACTGGAATTAATCGGTAATTTCAGCCCAAACTGGAAGAAATAGCGAGAATACGGCTGGCCCGCCAACTCCCCTGTCCCCTGGGCCGCTGTTGCACTGCAGCAGCGATGCCACCGACGTTCCCCGGGGTCTGTTGTACCTGCAGTCCCTCCTTCCCCAGCTCCCCCTCTGCAGCCCAAAGGCCAGAAAGGGGAATGAACTCCAAACTGACCAAGAAAGGATCAAAGGGAAAATCAGATGTCTTTGCCTCAAAAGATTCACAGTTGTTTTCTTTTTCTTCACAGATGCCTTGGCACTGCACAAGGGTAAATTCAGAAAAAAAAAAAAGGGTGCCATAGTAAGCTAATATGAGTTTCCTTTCGTAGTTGTTCACGCTTGAGCTATGCTAGCCTTTATGTCTAGGGTTTGATACTGCTCAGGTTAACTAGGCAGTGCCAGTCTACCCCTCATATGTGTTAAAAGCACAAGAAGGGGTAAATGGTGTTTTCTTATCCCTAGTCACAAATATAAAAATGTCAAATTACAAATATATAATAGGGATTAATTTCTTTTGTCTTTCTCTGGGATTAATTAGCTGTATATCAACTGAAATCAGTCAAATGAGTGTAATAGTTCTACAAGGGGGGAAGGGAGACCCAAAATTCTCATAATCAAGGAGGGTTTGGATAGATCTATTTTTCTATTATTTTTCTGCTTTCCTATGCCTCATCTTATGTACAAACATCTTCACGTATACACCCAGGAATCCATCTCACTGCTCTCTTTCAACCCTTTCTTTACTAACATAGAACATTGCACAAACACTGTGGTGAAGGTAATTTCACAGCATCTCCCATTGCCCCCAGCTGTTTCAGAAATCTTACGCTCTTTTTTACCCGATGAGAACAAACCTACTCACTTTTCACCTCAGACTCCAGTCTCTTTCAAGCAGTTTGCCAAGTTGCTACTGTATCACGATTACTCAGTTGGCATTAAAAGAACAAAAACAATGAATTAATATATTTGATAAAGAACATGGCTACAAGTAGGTTTTCTGTTTGAGTATTACACAGATGAACCGAAATACAACCCTGACTACGTATCACCAAAGCAAAAACTGCTGGGAACACTTTGATGCCCACAGTTTTTACATACATATATACATCTGCAAAGTTCAGGAGCCTTCACACTTGACTGAGCACAACATCCTCTTTCATACTGGGAAATATCAGCTCTCCAGCATGTTGTTTGGATTAAAAATAGTAAAACCTAAGAAGAGGTTACTCAAGATAGGAAGAACAATTCTCCAGCTATAACGCAAGAGCCATGGAGCAGCAAAAGTAGGTGGCAGCAGGTGGCATATTTATATCCTCCAGATTTCTTTATTTTTCTCAAAAGCCAAAGAAGCCATTGTACGTATTGCCACAAGACAGAGAAGATGCTAAAAGTTTACATGATTTTTAAAATTATTTACACAAATGAATGGACAACCCACCCCCCCCAACCCCTGCTAAGGACTATTAAAGTGAAAGATAATCCCTTGGAGTGTTTTAGGGAGGTGGGCTTTCCTTGTTCTTATATTGCCCATGTATTTGCTGTTGGCAATTTTAGATTTGAGCTCTCAAGATAGACAGACCATTGATGGGTCCTGTGGTAGCCTTTCCTATGCTCTTGTTAAGCTTCAGTGTATTTTGATGAGCGACGTGTTAACCTACATCAATTATTTCAATGATTGCTATAGAATTTAATTAAAGAAACACAACTTTACATTTGTCAATTTTAAGGAAAAAACTTCATTAATAAGTCTCTGCATAATGCTGTCCCTGGTTAGTCAAACAGTCTAGCAAAATCACTAGCTTTTCCTGGCTTTTCTGCATTTTTCTGTGTATTTTCATTCAGATTAGGGCAGGTTCCTAACTAAATAGAATTACTGCTGAGCAGTTAACACTCGAACCATGGGTAAAAACATGTCGTCTGCACTAATAGTGAGCATAAACAGAAACAGCTTTTAGTTTCATTAAACTAAATAAGACCTCTTGGACAGTGAAATATTATTTAAACTGATTAAGCATAGCAGAATCAGTCACTGTATGAGTCAGTTCATATTATTTTTATTTTGCCTTTCTGAACACGGAAAGAATAACTTCAGCTCTAATTTAACATTAAAAGCTGATAGCCGTTTCTGACTTAAAAGAAAGAAGTTATGTTGGTAGTTACTTACAGGAGCTTTGTTGTTTTATGTTGAAAGGAAACACCTTGTCACTAGTAGTTACAGAAATTGCCTACAGCCTTCAGCTTTGTAAAAAATTTCAGGCCCAATTAAACTTCTAGAACAATCTCTATAAATAAACGCAATAAAAATCCAAATCCCCTGGAAAACCTTGTATATTAGTCTCTGACAGGGGAATTCAAACGGCCACATTCTCCAGCGCTGCTCATGATAAACAATGGCTTAAACCCACACACAGTGCTGGGGCTGGGGCTGGTACAGGCACACAGCACCGAAACACAGTGGCTGGCAAACCCAAAGCTCCGCAGACAGCAATACCCACTGCGTTTTGCTCAGGCAGGCACGTGAGCAACAGTAGCTTACACTAACATGGTAGGCTGAGACGCCCGGAGTACAGGGCTAGGTCCTTTCTGCGATCTCTTCTTTGAGTGACAGAATTTCTTGCAGAGATCTCAAAAACACAGTGGAGACTTTTACATTCTCTATCTCTACCGCCCCAGCAAGGCTTGCAAGAGAATACCTTCTGAAGCTGTCTGCACACTTTAGCTTTGGCAATTTTTATGTGAATTAGAAATTGGTATGAATGGCTTTATCATGAAAGTAAAGAGTACAGCATTTTTGTATCTATATAACTTTGGTAGAAGTTGGTGAAATTAGCAAAGTTTAATTTGGGAGAGGAAAGTGCATGGGTCATTAGCTAAAATCACTCAGTACACACTAGTTTCAAGATTTTTGTAGGTTATGGAAAATATATAAAATTCCCATGAAGGCATATGCACTCAGTTATTTTGAAGCCTGATAACCAAACGTCTGAAATTCGGTGCACTCTAGGCTGAATTAATTTTCAGTAAAGAAATTCTAAATGTTACGTAACACTACTTTGGGTATATTGCTGTCTAAACACAAAGGGACATACTTTCATTTTAATGCACAGGGGAGTCATTTGCATAACCACTATTAACAGCAGTGGGTATTATAGGGAATATATTCTGTGTGCTAAGAACAGATTCTATTTTTTCTTTATTTGATGTATTGTACTTTACCAGTTGTCATACTACAATGAATCAACAAATAAGCATGTCTAACAAGAAAATACGATTGTGAATGACACATAATCAC
Organism: Burhinus bistriatus; assembly: GCA_013397275.1. NCBI lineage: Eukaryota > Metazoa > Chordata > Aves > Charadriiformes > Burhinidae > Burhinus > Burhinus bistriatus. The sequence goes on from VYXH01009629.1 coordinate 14,057, forward strand.
AAATTCAGCCCTTCTTACAAATATAAGAAGGGGTCACAGCTATTCTGAGATACTACCAATTCTCTTCCTTACCATCTAAATTGAGACATTACAATGGCAGGTAGGTTCATGAGCCATGAAGTCTTGGAAAAAAACGAGCTCACAGTGGAAAGCAATTTTAGAGAATCTGAACTACTTAAAAAAAATACACGAAAATGTGGCTTCTGCTAAAATTTCTCTCTCTTTGATTCTAGGTGGATTTGGGACTCTAGGTGAAAAAAAAGTATGCACCTTGCAAAGACACGAGGAAGAATTATTACAGTTGAACTCAGAGTCGCGTTCCCAGAGCCGGGCGCTGGGACCTTCAGTTCCAGGTGTTGTTTAAACAGACTGCACATGCCTGTTCTGCTCTAAAGTGCAGACCCACCACTCCCTTACAGTAGCATCTTATTGCTTCGATAATTTCACTAAAATTTAGTGGGAATGTTCAAGTGGTAGTTGAACATAAATAACTGCATTGAGTCTGTCCCTAAGCAGGCAGAAGGAGGGTGAGGGCAATCTAACGCTGCCGTTTTGCCAGTGCTGAACTTTGGTACAGAGTGGTACATCCCCAACTGTTCACAAGAAACTGATGGCAGAAGCAAGAGCTGTGTGCAGATCTCTTGAATCTCAGCCTTACACCTGTACTACCAAGCTAGTATCACTAACGTGTTGAAAGTACTCACAGCTTTGCTTTCCTGGGGAGGTCAATGCACAGTGTCACTTCTTTCCCAGTGAATGCTTCAAAAAGCAATCGTCTCTCTCATTGGCAGACATTTCTGTCTGCCAAACTGTTTTTTAATGGATCTCCACATATTCTGAGTTACTTACATTTTCTTTCCCTCCCTAGAAAATATCTTTTTTTTCTAGAAGCGCGTGCTGCTATCCAACATAGATAAGTCGCAGCCGAGGTAAGGGAAAGGAGTATTTTGCTTGCCCACCTCCAGGGGAGATTACAGCCGCTAGCCTGGTCTAATAATTGTCTTGGATTGTAAACAGCATGCTGTAGCCTTCAGTTAAGACCCCTCGTAAAACAGTAAGGTATTCTGCTTTTATATTCTCATACACGTACTGGTATCAACTAGGACAAATACACTGAAGTCAATCTACAATGATATAAAACCATGCAATAGAAAAGAGAAAAGCTCTAAATACTCTGGTATTGCACCAAATCCAAGGTATAAAAAACTACACATGCATGATCACAAAAAAAGTTTCACCGAGAACAAGATATTCTTTCATCCACCACTAGGAAGCAGTATAACCATGTTTTTAACAGTCTGGAAATAATAACAATCCAAGTCAGACTTCTGGAATATTTAAAGAGTGGACCCCAAGACAAAAAAGAAGAAAAAACAAAATAAAGAAATAAAAAAGCCATTTCTGTCTGATGACTATATCAACTGCTTGTGACACTGAATGCCCCTGCAGCAAAGTAAAACAGGAGAGAATTCTGAACATGATGGAAAAGCTTCATGTAAGATATTTTTTCTCATGATTAAAGGAGATAAACCTCTGCAAGCCTTCTTGCATCCTTCCTGCACAGGATTACCAAGCAAAATACAAGACAAAAAGCCCAGAGGGCCTGCTACTTTATTATTTTGCACCGTGCAAATTGTTCAGTTACGGTTTTTGAAAATTTCTGATGTTTTTGTAGAATGTTTTTATGAATATGTGAGCGATGTGGTGCATTTATAAGAATATGAAAAAGATGACAATATCATCATGAAATCTAAGGGAACAAAATTTGACAGATTAAATTTGGGCTCCATTAGTTTTTAAGACATGCAAATGTGGGATAACTCTTGCTATCTATATCATATTTTGTGATAGTGAGTTTCGAGTCTGTGTCTTGAGCAAGATAAGTAGGTGGTAAATACCTCACGCCTGTCTATTGGGTCAATGGATCCATGCTCTTCCTGAACCTTGAGCCCTAAACATGTCCTAATTATTTCTGTAGCAAAAGTGTCATATTCTTCACTGAGTTTTCATTAAGAAGAAAAGTCTGAAGGCTTAGATTCTCTTGCAATTCAAGTATCACAACAAGATTACTTATTGTGGTAATAGCACTTAACATTTACACCCCTCATCCATCAACTACTTCACAAACATCAGCTAATAAGGCAGAGTTAGATATGTTTATTTTCTTTGCCTTCTAGACTGGAAACCCAATCCAAGGAAGTGATTCATTAGTCAAACGCAATACGTGCCAAATCCGGTAATATTACTTTCCCTAGCTTTTTTTGCTACCCGAAACCATCCTAATACACTTCTTGGTATATATCCTGTTTCAGGCGATTGATAAAGTGAGTACAGGGATTTAATTTGTTTATTACTTTCCAGAGTATTAAATGTAGCTATTTTACATTTTAACCTCCATAGGAAAGGTTGACTATTTTTGAGGTATTTCTAAATGAAATTGTTAGTTTGATAAATATTTCATCATTTCCATCATTTGCAAATATGTTATTGGGTATATGGATACATATAATGTACTTCTCTTATATAACTACATATGCTTAACTCCTTTATATCTCTTCTAGGCAGAAAGTTTCAAAAATAGATGTTTTGTACAAAATCGTGTTTCTTTTCAGTCCTGATCTATACTTTTGAAAGACCTGTACTCCATGTGATACTATAAACACTTCTCAGCTCTTACGAATCTTTCACATTTTTAATTCTTGCATATCAAGACATTTTACTTGCTCTTTCTAATTTAATTTCAGAAGTTTTGAAGACTGCTGACTAAATCCTTGGCAAAACATCCCATTGGTATTTATTCTAGCCTTAATGTAAAATGTCATTGAAATTCACACACACACAAAGGATGGGTGTATACATCACCTAAGAGAGTTTACATGACCTCCTAGACAGAAGGGTCATCGCTAGAAGGTAGATTAGGTTGAGCTGGGTAAACAGACTCACCCACTCCCATTTCGTGCCTGTCTCTGCTATCACATGAAATACATATTGCCAAATTAGTAGCCCTAATACAATTTTGTTGTGGAAATAATTGCAGGAAAAATATACATTCTTATGCAAGCATAAAGACTTTGATACTGGGTAGGTCAACGCCGAGGATTCTGTAAGTCAACCTGTTAACTGAGGGAAGAGCTACAAACAAAATAAGCCAAACATAATAAAGGAGAGGGAGAATAAAGACAACCTGGGAGTGCATCCCAGGGCCTCAGTGAAGGCTGTAGCAAAAATTGCTAAACCTGCAGTGAGGACTTCATTCAGACTTAAGACTTTACAGTTGTCCCCAAGCCTTTTCGTAAGCTTGCTCTGTGTGTTTTGGGGGCAGGAGGAGGGAAGAATGCTTTACAAATTCATGCATTTTAAAATCTATGCTCTATAGTAATAATAAAACACTCTCTAAAGCAGCAATACTGTGATTTCTTCCCCCTCAATGAACTCTTTTAAATGTAGGAAACAAGACTAAAAGATAGTACCATGTCTCATAGCAAGCAGTATAAATGATACAGAAATAAAATATAGCCTGGCTGGCAGCATTCCAGCCTTCTTGGCTACTTGTCAACTCTCAGATGTGATGATATGCTGCATGAGAATTGCCTCTGTATCTTCTACACGTAACCCTTATCTGACAGGGGCCTAAACAATGCCCTTCAGAGGAGATGGATTATGAATGCAGCAGTTCGTATTTCAAGCTAAATTCCACAATTAAGTACAATTATGTCATATGTTTTCATCTTTTCAATTTTATGTAGTCCTGAAAACTAAGTAAGTAAATATGTAGGGCCTCTAAAATAATGGAATGTGTCACTGCCATGATGCAGCATCTGTGGTATACTACAGTAATTCTAAAATGAAAATACAATCAATGTAATTATTCTAAACTAAGTTATCTGAATTACAGGATAGTTACCATATGTATGTGGAACAGTTTTGAAAGTTCATCTACGTGTACTTTTTACTATACCCAGGTCCCACTTCAGATCTCTAAAACATTAAAGATAGCAAAGGAACCAACAGCAGTGCTCCCTAAAACCAGTACAATTTCACCGGGAAAACAAAAGAAGATGCAACTTTTTCTCATATGTTTACAATGATAATATTAAGAATTATGATTTCATTCTTTCTTATTCACCCATTCGATGACTGCATGCCTCCACAAGCTTGCTTCTAAATGGATTTCATTTTATAGAAATAATTAAAAAATGAAAGATTTTTTTTTTATTGAAATGCTTTTAATGTAAACTATTGATTCATTTAACTGAAGACGTGAGAATAACTAAATGTGCCCGCCCTTGCAAATTATGAATGCTGTTGAAACTAATTTGATGAAAACATCTTTCCTGCAGAACCCAAGGCAGAGTTACTCATTACGGTGCAAGTTTTTGGCCATAGTAATTGCAACGTAATTGCTCGTAATCTGAACATAAGCACACAAACATATCCACATTGATTGAGAGAGATTCCACACAACACAGGCGTACCCCCAGCTCAAGGTCTTGTCTTCATTTTCCTCTGGGGAAGGCTCACACCCAGAGTCACTTTGAGCTGAAGCTCTAGGTAACATTACGGCTCTTCTGAAGTCAGTTCCAGAGCTGACTGTAAGGGGGCTAGGATTTCATTTGCTAAATTCAAATACTTTTTTTCATTTCTTTGTTTGGATGTGGTTTTGGGGTGATTTTTCAGGCATTTGGTTGGTTTGGAGGAAACACTCACAAGTTCAGTTAACCAATTTTCAGATACTTCCAGGAAATTATAATGTTTTCTTTTTTAAGACAAAGGATTTTTTAATAGCATGCAGACACTACAATGTAGAACACATCACTGAAATCCTAAGAACTGGAAGCCGGTTTCATTTACAGAAACAAAATCTCCAAGATTGAAAATTAAGTGTTTTAAAACAGGATAATTCTAGTAGAACAGACATATAAGCAGTTAAGTTAGTTGACAGTGTAGCAAAGAAACTGTCCTACTCTTTTATCAACCTGTTCCTGAGGCGTATGTGTCTTCACATATAAAATACTATAACATCTATATAGTTTTAACGGAACCTGAAAAAATAACTAATAGGCCCTATATACGCACAATATTGCCCTATTTCTGACAGGATAAATATGAAAACAGGGCCTTTTTTGACTTTTATTTTCAGAATTGTGCAAAAAATGGACTCATAATGGACATGCTATTGTAACCATAATTACACTACAGCATCAGCTATGGCCTGACTTGCTCTAATGATTTTTATCTGGTGCTTTGGATGGCATATTTAGGTCCAGCTTTAAAAAAGCAATATTCAGATAAATACTTTATCATAAGGAATGGAGTTGAAAACTGTGTTAATTAAGCGTTCAGGGCTCTCTACGATTAGTGGCTTTATTTTTCCCCAAATAGTTTTCAACAGAAATGACAACTACACAGTTACTGTTAGCTGTTGTATACTAGTAACAATTAACATCCACTATGGTAGTTTGTATACGCAGCAACATGCTAAAAGATATTCCTAGTAATAGAATAAAACTACAGAACAAACCAACAATGCACTGTTTGCTAGGTTTGCAGTTGGACTCGATGACCTCAAAGGTCTTTTCCAACCTAAATGATTCTATGATTCTATGATTTTCTAAATCAGCAATGAAAGAGAAAGAAATGCAGCTTTAAAGACATTTGGAAATCCTTCTTTCATAGTGGATATAGTTACTGGAGCACTGTTTTTTTGATTATTAAACCTTCACTCTAGAAAACACATTCCAGGAAAAAAACAACAAACAGCAAAGAGACATTCTGCACGATGACCTTGGAGTCCTATCACAGTTAACACTTTTAACTACAAATGAGCACCAGTTAAATATCATTTTTAAATGAAGACTGCAAGGAAATATACGACAAATATGAATCAAAAATTATTCCTCATTCCTACTAAAGATTCATCAGAGTCACTAAAAGTCAGATAAAGATAAAAAAAGCTCTTGTTTTCAGACTTTGAACAACTAATATTCTTGGGTCTATTGAGACGTCCAACTACTACCTGAATCCCACTAATTCGTGACCTCTACTGCAATACCAAGTTTCACAGCCTGGTTACGAGCACTTTATTATGGAATAGAAAAATTCAAGATTAAAACACTTGGACTTTACTGAAATACTGCACTTTCATTAAGCTAATATGTTTTTGCTGAACTTTTACAGTTAGCCTAAAATGCTCCACTTTTTTTATGAAGATAAAATACTTCTAACTCTTCATCTTGCAACAGATTCCAAAATGAAACAAAACTTAAGAGTGTAATACAGAACCTCCCAAATACTTTTTTCCTGATCTTGCACAAACTGCTCCTTCAAAGAAGTAGGTAAGATAGTAAGTGTGGGGGGGAGAAAGTGGAGAGGATAAATCAGATAAAGAGATAAAAGCAATGAGAAGAAATTTAGCAAAGTCACGAGAGCAGAGCAGGCAGAATGAGTCAAGGCAAATTTAGAGCTCAGTCAGGAATCACTGGATTCCTGTAGCATGCATGCAAGCGTATATCTAATATGACAAAGAAATAGTAGGACCTTAAGAAATCAGTAAAGAAGCTAACACAAGTGATTAGCAGAGTCCCACAGATCTGTTAACCTTCTCGGCATTTTCAGACACTACATGGCCTGCACACCCTGCATCAGTCTCTAGAGTGTATTTTCTATCTACCTCCCACTCGCACTTAATTAGAGAGTTCACGCTATCCTGAAATCCCATAAGAACATGCCTTGGTGGCCAGCAGCAGAGTTCAAGAAGCATTTCATGGCTCAGAGCCGGAACTGAGAGCTCACTGTCAGCCTGGTCTCTCACTGGTAATTCTAAACCTCCGTTCTGTTGCATAAATCTTTAAATAGCTTACACACTCTTTCTATTGATCACTGAGGAGGTATTTAACAAGTTTTGTCCAGGAAAAGATTAACTAGCCATGATCTCTTTAGATTAGAAAGGAGACAATTAATTGATGATATGATAAATATATAAATTCACGATTACCTGGAGCAGGCTTCTCTCATTAATAGGCAGACAGGTTATGTTAGTTTCTGTACCACTTTTTTTTGTTTGTTTACCAATAGAGGCAATAAAGTCTTCCACTTTCCCCTCTCCTCTAGTGTACTAAAGCTTTAGGGTACTAAGTGGTCTGAGCTGCAAGGGAAAAGATTGTGTTACAGTGAAATGGAAACAAAAGTCTATGGTCTCAGCTAGTCTAGGAGGTGACACGCATAAGCATCAGAAAGCAGAACAAGGTATCATGAGATGTGTACAGTGACAGTGTCCTGTTTTTACAGTATTGCATGAATCGGCCAGGGATTGTGCACAGAACAGTTTGCTGGGGACCCCTCTTGGTTTTTCTCTCTCAGTTCTCACTGGCAATGGACCAAAATACAGCAGGTGGCTGGGGCTCCATCTGGGTCCAGTGCTTTAGTGTTATTAAGCCACAGCAGAAAACCACAGTGAGCTCACATCTTGGATACTACATGCAATCAAAGGTAGCATATAGCAGAAATAGAAAGAATACAGGAAAGAGTAACAAAATTGATGGGAGACAGGTAGCAGAGTTTGTATGAGGAGAGATAAGGTAGCCTAGGACTCTTCAGGTGGTTTTGAATCTGAGGCTTGACCATTTTATTTTATGCCATTGCTTTTGAAATAACCTTCTCCATGCCATTCTTGATTTTCATGCCTTTCAACATTTAAGTGACATAAATGAATTCTTCTTCACATAATGCATGCTTAAATTACAGCCCTTATTGCCACAAAACCTTGTGAACATCAAAAGTAGAAACTAGGACTGATCAATGAACCCCTGCAGTGAAAGAAGGCTGAGGAGACAGGCAAGGGCTTTGTGGTCATGAAGCTTGTGATGGGATGCAGGGAGTGACTGTTCACTCCTGATGCCATGAAAACTGAACTTACCTCAAGACAGAGGGGTCCAGAGGGTAGCATTTAGGCTACATCAGCTGCCTTCCTGAGCTAGCCAGACTAGTGAGATGCAAGTTAATACATGGCTCAGCCCAACACAGGCTACAAAAAGTGAACAACTTATAAGCAGAACTTAGAAGAGAGCAAGGGGCTTGAGCTGGTTTGAACCCTTGTACTCTTTCCCAGGGGCAGGCAACACCCAGCCATCGTACTGGGATCTAGCTGTGCATTGCAATTGTTATACGCTGTTAAGTGTACTTATATTTTGATCTACATGAACTGCTGCATCACTCTGCTAAATCAAAATCCCATGTCATGCAAGATAGTATCAAATGAGTAAATCTGGTATTAAACATCAGACTCTTAATGTGTGGAATATCAAAAATAACCTGGTCAGAGAGAAGCGGACTCTTGACATTAGTGCAGTCCAATGTGGTCTGATCACTTAGTGTAAGAAGAAGCCTTTAAGGACTATTAAACACCATTATTCACTACAATCTTTCATCTGAGATCCCTAACCTGCATGTGAGGGGAAATACCACCTTATAATATTTCTTCTTCCCTCAGCTGCTGGCCAATAAAAAACAAGCTGGCCCTTTAGCCTGACCCGGTACATTGTTCTTGCATGGGATAATTCAGAAGCTCTAAAGCAGGTATCTCTGTTCAATTTGTTTGTTTGTTTGTTTGTTTATGGGGTGTGCAGGGGCACAGGGGATTGACAATGAAATCTGGTCATTTATTCTCAATTTTCATCTTCCTTATCTAAGTCAGTTTTTGATACAATACAACGCTTACAGCTTGTATCCTATGATTATTCAATATATTTGGTAAGTGTTGCAAGACATCTTCAAAGTCTCTGCAGAGTCTAAACTAAATGTCAGTTATGATCTTCTTAATATGCTCATTCATCAACATGTTTGTAATCCGTCAACAGATCAAGAAAGGAGAGCTTTTGTTTTTCACACAGACTTTTCTGCTTAGACTTGTCATGTTGTGGTCTGCCAGCTCTTCCCTTTCACTAATAGACTAGGCTGAAGTATATGGTTTGGAGGTCAGTAGTCCTCTGGTTCAACCACAGACATCTATAAAATATGGATGCGGTATCTGTCACTCTCCAGTCCCTTGAATAAGAAAAACCTGCATCTTTTTAATAGCCTTTCATTCATGTTATACTCCAGTTCTTTCAGCAGACTTGAATTTGTCCTATTTGATTTTTTTCAGAAGCGTGAATAGTCCCAGAACCTCTCCAAATGCTCAGTCGATATTGCCAAAAGAGGGAGGTATTTCTTCACAACCTTCAGTGTCAGCGAGTCACACATACAGTTCCTTTAGCTGCCTATCACTGTCTGTAGCTCCCTTGATTTCCTATTTCTTACTTAAATATTAAAGAAAGTTTTTTTATATTAATTCTCTATGTATAACAAGAGCTCTTTTATTGTGTTTAAATGAATCTCAGTTAGGCCTAAATGACAACTTTAGGAATCTATTTTCTACTACCTTTTAGCAGTTACCCTGATTGGTTTCACCTCTGGTGCATGCATTGATACAAGAATTACAGCTGAAAGGAGTTTATCTGGTTTTGTGGCAGAGAATTTTTATACTATTGTTGTGGAAGACATATGTAAATGTCAAACACTCTCTGACATTAGAATAACTATACTTTTGACTAAAAAGTCAATTTCAAATGATTAAAAAATAAACCACTCAAAGATTAAATTAGACAGAAAATAAATTATATTCTACCTTATTTTGTGACAGTTAATAAATCAACTTTAAACAAATTAGTGCATATGCTTATAACAATCCTGTTTGAAAAATAATATTCTGAGTTCATGGGAAGTAAAGGTTTAGTGAACAAACAATTTCTATGTTTCCGCAAAGAAGTATGAAACAAAATACTTCCTGCATGTCTGTGGACTCACACCTTCAAGTTGAAGCCTCCCATAATCAACAAGCAGAACATTTGACAAATTCCATTTGCTATTTCTTCTTTTTTTTTTTTTTAATCTCTTGTCACTCTGCAATTCATCATGCTAAAAGCTTTGATCCCTAGCGTTGAACAGACATGAATTTCCTAAATGACTAAAACTTATAGGCAAGTGTTTCCTTTTAGAGCTGTATGTAAATCCAATGTTAAATTTTATTTTTGTAATCTCTTTAATCAGAAACAAGGGAATTAGCCAGCTGTTTGGAACTCATGTTAAGATGTAATTAAGCATCTGATGAATTTCTGTGCATATCAAACAGCAAAGGCTAGTATTTGCACACAAGACAGATCGCTTTCATTAAAATAAAAATCTTCTCACCAAATGACAACAGAAAGTGTTTACTCCGATGCTTTGTCTCCGAGATACCCCTCCGCAAGAAAGCGCACATCAGAATGGCAAAAAAATTTGCTTTATGTGTCAATCATACCAATAGGATTCCTTACTGAGTGACACCTAGCTTTCCCTTACATCTGTACTGCATGCTACTGCAATACGCTAAGGAATTGCCTGTCTTGCAGGCTTCACAGAGAAAAAAAAACAAACAAAAAACCAACAAAATCCCACAAATTATCAATTACTCCAGTGTGGAAATAAGCTTTACTGCCACCTGTGCTTCTTTTATTTTTATTTATTTATTTGGTGGGGAGTGGTTTTTGGTTTTAAATTGCTAGTGAAAGACCTATTAAAAGGTATTACTGCTGAGGTTTATGTGTATATATGTATATTTATGTATATGTATCATATAGAGCCAGCATTATTCTACCTGGTAAAACAAAACCCAGAGATGAATATTAAGAAAGATGAAAACGTATTCCGTTTTTTAATACTAACAGATGAGTACAATAGTGAACCAAACAGAAAAAACAGTTTTAAGATGTAGGACAAAGCTGGGTAAACAAATCATTAGACACAACTGTTTCTTTAAGTAATTTTGTCTCAAGAGAAGTAGGAGCAGCTCCTTGACTATTGCAATCAACTCTGATTTGTGTCAAAGCATCCATATTCCCTTTGTGCTAGCTAGGAACAAAGCAGAGCAGGAAGGTAGGATATTTACTCTCTTTGTCTCCTCAGTTTCCAAGGGTGGAAGTAGAGTTTAATCACAGAGTTGCACTCTTCCCACGGCATTTCTGTACTCTCATTGCTCAGGGGAATGGAGGGATGCTGACTCTTCTAGGAACAGTCTGTACGTACCCCACTGCAGTCCCCGCTTCCAAAGACTTTCACTGGACTCTCAAGAGAGAATATGGAAAGCAGCTGACCAGAAAGCCATGTCACATCAGCTTGCAGCGTCAAGCGGCAGAGCTGAGAACCACCGGACAACACAACTCCTAAGACACCAAATTGGTGCGCCCAGTGTCATCCAGCCTTATTCAAGCCCCATGCGGAGGTGAGGCTCAGGCATCTAACAAATTAGTCTGGTTTTATAGAAATCCTTGATGTACAATACACACAGTGTAACCCTCAAAGATCCTAACCTTGACATTTGGGGCAGACAGGGAGAGGGACTAGAGAGTATCCAGAAAATGAGAATACCTTAGGTAAAGGTATTTAAGGAGTTCCTGGCTTGGGGATCTGCACACTTGCTAGACATAAGCACACTGTACACACTCACCAAATTTTCTCATTCCTATCTTCTTTTGTATGCCACACAGAAGGAATGTATTGAAGAGTTACTATGCAACACAAAGAGAGTCCTGTTGTGGCCAGTGTTTGATAATTCAGAGGAAAGGAACATCACAGTGCAACAGACTACCTGTGCAATTCAGGTGTATTATTATGGCTTCTGATCATGACAGTTAAGAAAAAATTCTTGTCTATGACTGTTTTGCTATCCCTCTGCAAATTAAGAAATATGATAAAATTTATGAAACAGCTAAAAATCACAAGTATTCAGAGATGTATTTTAACATGAACTTGAAAGAAAGAGACAGAATTTTGACACTTCAGTTATTTTCTGCAAAGCTGTCTCATTCAGCTTACCAGAATGTGTTTTTGTAAGTTAAATAACTTTCACTTCAGGGATTTTTTAGGAACTATTTGGTAGAAAGTTTTCAGGTTTTGAGTCAATGATCATTTTAAAAATTCAAAGGATTGTGCAGTCTTCCAAAGAATAACCAAAGTGGTTCTAATTATAAAATAGCAATTTTGTTTAGAATAGAAAATTGCAATTATTTTAAATTAAATTCTATCTAGTCTATTTAATATAAGGAAGGTATATATTCCTAGAAAGGAAAAAGCTAATATTGGCATATTATCACAATGTTGACGAGATTCAACTTTAAATTTTTGAGCAACTATTACTGCTTATAAAAAATATCTACATGACCACTAGACAAAAGTGGACAAAAGAAAGACCTCGTTCTAGAGAACAAGCCAAACCATCAACAACAAAAATCATTTTGCCTACTACGACAACACTGAGTATTCTCCACCATAAAACTCTAGCAGCAAATGGTATTTCCTAGGATAAAAAAAAACAGCTGGGGTAGAATATTGGGCTGTATACCAAATTTCCCCAAGCAAACTCAACTTCCTCTAGAATAACTGGTGCTGGAATGGGATATACGCATAGAAAATATATAACCCTATGTCTACAAATACACACATACAAGTACATCAGACACATGTACACGTTTGCTCAGAGTGCAAAGACATTTTCAACATTGGTTTTGTTCAAAATCTAAAGCATAACATTGATATGATTATCTAGAAAGATGTTTCTCATGATCAACACTCTCCCTCTTAGCACATCCAGCCATGCCAATCTGAATTCTACTCGTAACATGGCTCCAATTGCAGAGAATCCATGGCTTGATTTATGGTTATTGATCTAGAAGTGCTTTGTAAGTAACAGAATAATCCTTTTTATCTGTTTACTCTTTTTTCCATTTAAGTTCCTTTTTTTTTCCCTACATCACAGATTTTTTACTGAAGGGTTTAGAAACTAATTTTCTAGATGCTAGGAAATGACAACTGAATAGTGTTCTTCATGGTAAAATTAACCCAAAACCATTTATGATTGTTACTCATCAGTTATGGTTGTTAAACTAATGCTAGCTTTGACTTTTTCCTGTCTCTTTTCCTTCTTCCCTAGAACAAAAATTAGGTAAATTCTCTTGCCCCAAATAATCTACACACAAAATTAAAGTTACACTCTCGCAGCTACCCTGTAGCACTGTATAGCAAACACAGCTCTGCAAGTAAAACACACTGAGGTAGATAAGATGTGCTTTCCTCAAACTCTGCTCCTTTTTTACAGTATTTAAACATTTTTCTAAAACAGCGTTTACAATCACAGGAGAGACATTACTCAGTCAATTTGGAGAAGGAATTCTTCAAAAAGTAACTGCTTTTTCACTGTGTTTGTAACTTTGACTAAAACATTTGTTAAGGTTTGATCTCTGAAGAGAGTTTAAAAAAAGCTTCATACACATAGCTCTCCATGCCTTTAATTTGATAAAACTAGATTATAAAATGAGAGAGTGCCAGTTCTTCTACACGTGTTTGTTAGCATTTCCCTGAGACTTGGTCAGAGCTGCATTCAGCCTAGATCTTTGTAATCTTTACTCTGAGACTGATTTCACTACTCACTCTTGCTCCCCAGGTGCTTTGTCCATCACTAATACCTGGATCTCTTGTGATGGAACAAGGTCCAGTTGAGAACTATCTCAGTGAAGAGCAAGAAGAAAACTGGCCCATTACTATGAAGCTAGTAAGTTATTTGATACTGCACAGCACTTCTTTATAGCTTTAAATCCTCAGGTTCCTCAGTCACATGATTCTGTGAAGCTCTCAACTTTTATTTATTAATTTGTCTGAAGACACTGAAAAAAACTGAAGCTCAAACACAAAGAATCCAAATCACTGAAAAGGAAAATAAATTACTTTTTCTCCGTCTATGTTATGGTTTTTTAAAGTTTTGCATAGGTAGCGTCCCATGTATATGGTATTTTCAGCTTTATTTACTTCTATTAATAAAGATCAACTCTGATGCAACCAACCTTCAGGTCAGATTGGGAACCCTCAGGCAACCCATATTGATTCTAACAATGATTCCATGAAGTATTACTGAAACAGAAGGTCGGCACGCGTTTCCTGAATTCTTAGTTCCTTTTCTCTCATTTATATCAGGGTTTGTCCCTTAACAGTTTTCCCAAGCCAAAACAAAACACAGGAACCTCCCCTCTTTCTTCGAAGACCTTAAAACTCAATTTAAGTATTTGTCAACAGCTGAGTACGAGTACAATATTTGCCAGTATATCTGAAATTCATTGTTCTTTGTATGGTGCTATTGGTTGGAAACTAAACTGTCTTAATAATCACAGGTATTAAAAACTGAGCTTTTTATTTATTTATTTATTTATTTTTAAATAGAGCTGATTTTACTTCCTCGGTGTAGTAGACCACATGTCCCTGTGCAATGGCATCATACGTATTTCAGTCACACTTCACCTGGGGGGCTCAAGTCCTTGTTGCCTTGGCAACACGCTGCTTAATGTGTTTCATTTTGCCTCTTTTCTCCTTTTGTGAGTATGAACTTAAAAAAGGAGGAGAAAGTCATATATAACACCTTTTTCTAACCAAAATCCTATGAAAGTAAATGCTAATAATAATACCATCATTGGAATGATCATTTCCTAGACAAAGCATGAAAACAATATACATTATAGAAAAAAGAACCTGTTCTCTCAGAGCTGAACTCAGATGTTCAGTACTTTTAGCTTACTGGCATCACCAGATGCTGTTTCCTTTAGTAGATAAATATCTTTTTTCCCTTTGTTGAATAAAGAAATGTTACTAATTTTATAATATTTACATAAATTTGTACATACTCGTATGTTTTATTTTAATAAACATTAAAATAATTTCTTCAAATTAGTGCTTTCATATTTTCAAGACATGTCAGTATTTTCAATGAGACGGACAACCTTCAGAATGCAGCATCTTTGCTGCTCTGACAACACCTTTTAGTAATGAATAAGGCCAATGGCACTGTCTATCTGCACTAACATATACATACACTTATTTATACATACTATATGTGTGTATGCGTATAAAAAAGCTTAAAATGGGATGCAGAGTGCAAGTACTATTAGCAATAGCTTAATACAGCACTTGAGCAGTAACTCAGGTTGACATGTAGCTAGTTGCTAACCAGCCTGGCTTGTTTTGTCGTTATTTTATCGGTCACTGACAGGGCAAGTGAATCTTCCAACTTCACAAACAACAGCTTTCACATGGGAAGGTTTGGGACTGTGGGTGTGCGTGGCAATGGCCGTGAGGATGCGCAGCATACTCCCATCCACCCAACGTACCAAGGATGCACAGCAAATCTTTGCATTTCCTGAAATGACCGTGTGGGTTTTTTTTTCCTAGCACCCATGTGATAAGCATAATGTCAAGTCTATGACGTGGCAATGAGCACATCCTCAAGGTATGAGGATTACAGAGAGACTTCTTGTCTCCTTGCCAATGAAAAGAGTATAAAATGTAACATTTAAAACTCCTTTTGCACTAGTATAGATAGCCCTAAGGAATGCACTAAGAAGAATGGGCCTTTTTTATCACAAAAGGCCATGATATGTTTTACGTATGTATGAGTATGTTAAACAAAAAATAGTTTTCAAGTGTTTTTAGAAAAATTATTAAAACAGCGAGGAATATTTTTGTACTGACTGAGACTATCACTGGGTCTAAAATAAAAGCATATTAAGATATGTAGGTACACTCGTTAAACTTTTCTGTAAGTGAAAACACAACAGCATTCTCTTAGAACCTTGCATCGTTATAAAGAGGCATATAAAGACAACATTTTCTGCTCTCTCCTTAGCCAAGTTCTTGATTGAGCTCTCCATAATCAAGCAATCAGATTTAAATTCAACACTTCCTCATTTTTTAGAAGTCTGCTAAAATCTTGTTCTTAAAGTTTAGAAAATACAAAGAAACAAACACCACACTTGACACTGCACAGCTAAGCCTCAGAACTAGGGAAATACTGGAATTTCCAGCTTGTCTTTGCACCTGTAATCAAGCACATGAACTGGACATAACTTTGGTACTACAGTCATTATTTACATGGCAGTAGCTGTTCACGCAATCTTGAACCATTTCCTGCAAAGAGTCCACTTCACAGCTCAATCTGAACCGTTATGAATTCAGAGAAACAGTTTTCTGTCGGGTCTGTTTCCCTCGTTATAGGAGTTAAAAAGCATGAATAAGGTACAGAGGTAAGAGCAGAAAGAGCAGTTCCGGAGTTAAGCTCGCCAAAAGAAATGGATTTGAGCCCTGTCTTATGCCGTGACAGCCAAGTCATTTAAAGCTGAGCTCTCACAGGTGATCTCTTTCCATCGCTCATGCGCCGGTCGACACGCAGCTATGGAACACCTGGTTCCCAAAACCACCAAGCACTCACAGCTGCAACGGAAGATGGTGAGATCTGTGCTCCGAGTGCTTCAAAAGCTACAAAAACTAGGTCCAAGGTGTCACCTGTGGAAGATACAAAGTAGCTACTTCTGATCTAATCCTCTCTGCATTTCAGATCTTCATTTATCAATCAGGATAACAACATCCCTTTTACCTTGCTGGAGTCACGTGAATCGAAGTTCAATGATATTTCAAAATCACTCAGATACTTTTGGAATGAGCAAACAGGAAAAGACGGTTAGAAAATTAATAGCTGTCTTCAAAGCTAAGCAGTAAATTCAGCCTATATCCATACAACCAAGAGCATTAAATGAGTACTACTGATTGTTTTAATCGCCCTTCTATTTGTCACATTTCTATCCTTTATAAGAGCTATTTGTTTTATATGACTGTTTCAGAAAGAGCAGTTGATAACATGGTTTGGCACATATATTTTATGAGTGTGCAGTTGGGATTATCACTCATGGGTAGCTAAGTCAAAAATTAACTGTATAGATGAACCTGAACAAATGAAAACAAAGTGTTTCTGTTACAGTATTACATGTTTTATATATAACAAACAGACAAATAAAACTATTTGACAAGCACCTAAAAGATTTTATTAATTTTTAATTTTAACTATTATACTTGCTATAACCAATGTAATTTAGTTCTGCAATATACACACAATATTTACTTGAGTCTACTTGATAGCTTGGGTGGATTAAAAAGATCCAAATGATAAGGGTTTTTTCATCTATTTAAAATGTAGAAGAGAAAATGTTATGATCTTGTTTATAAATACAATTAAAGTTTTATGTGGAGACCTTCCAGGCTGCGGCATTTCCCAGCTACAGTGAATGCTGTGTATGCTCTGTTGGAAATTGAGATCTACTTTTTTAACATTCAAAACATCATTCAATTCACATAATCTTTATTAAAAATAATGATAAATTATTCCTTCCCCTGTAACAAAACATATTTTTCCCTATTTCTGTTTCTTTGGTTTTATCTTAGTTACAAAAGCAGTATTAAGTTCAATACAAAATTAACAAAGCCATAGCTGTATCAATTGCTCCTGCTCATGCATTTTACCCTGTGGGGTGTCATCTTTGTTGCTCTTTGAAAAAGTTCTTACAATTAAAAGCTGTGCTTGCCACCACACTCTCTCTCATGCATACAGGTGTACACACAAGCACACACAAAAGTGGAAAACTTCTTGCAGCAAGCAAAAGGACTAACTTTTTAAAAAAGGAACATCATATTTTAGCTGTGCAAATTTATATATATTTGTCAACCAGTTGAACCCAATTCTAAGTTTATATAATTAATATTGCTCCCCAGCAATTAATAAAGCAGTGCTGATCTTTAACTGGAAAGTTGATCACCATAAACCAGTAGAAAATGACACAAACCCAAGTTTTTTAGGTTTTATTCTCTATATACAGTTTGCTGGTAGTTTCTGGCCATGTAGCCAACAACAGCTTTCTTCCATCAGCAAATTATCTGGCAGTAAACTGGACATACAGTGTCTTTAATGTTGACTTATGAGGACTGACAGTTAAACATCCTATTACTTGGGGTTGACCGTATACCCTTAAATTCATAAAATGAAACAAAGATAGAAGATATAGAACAGCATATTTTCCAGGAAGCGTCATACTAAAACATTTCATCTCTGCTATTAAGGGTATCATACAAGTGTCATAAAAAAGTTGCTCATATGTTTAAGCTGTCACTAAATTGATTAATGATTAAGAGGAGGTGAACAGTTCAGCAGAGTTAAGTCTGAATCTAATACATGCCAAGGCACTAGCATTTGCTGAACAAAAACGATCTTGTTTTTATTAGCTAGGTTCAGATTTGATGGGATGAACCATTCACCCAGACATAGTCATAACTCAAGAGAACTATAAGCAACAACAAAATGTCTTTTCTACGTTGTGATTTTATATATGAATAGACAAACATAATATAGGTCAAATCCTACTCTTTGTATTTAGAATTAAAAAGCTTGGAAATAGAATATTAAAAAATTTATTAAATGAATATACTCTCATCAGAGTAGAAGCAGTCATCTACCATAATACTGCACAGCTTCCCCATTAAATCATTTTAGAAAAAGAAATAATTGAAATAAGGAGCCTTTTTGAAGATAACTAGTGAAACGGGGAATATTCAAAACTACCAGAACCCTATCCACAGAGCTCTATGCTTAATTTCACAATACCCTTAGGTTTCTTTACCTATGGAGTACTAGGCCATTGACAGTTCCCCTCCTGGCATATTTTTGGGTATGAAGAAACACATAGCTGAAGGAGGGAATTCGCCCACCTCTCTCCTTGTCTCTCTCTCTCTAAAAGAAGCACATGAAATACGCAGAATCTAATGAATGAATGTTTAATGAGCATTGAAAGGACAATTTGGAAGTGTATTTGCAGTTTCTAGAAAGATGTTTTTAATCACTCATCATTAACTACAGTTATCACATTAATCTGTAATAGCGTGAACCAGCAAGGATATGGACCACAGCCAAGTATACTGGTAGAGGAAAAAAAGGACTAATGAAGATTTAGAAGGAATATGTTAGATAGAAAACAACAGAACTATATTATATGATAAAAAGCAACAGAGGTAAAATCTGATAATTAAATTGCTTAAATATTCTCAAAATAAATTCTGGAAATTTTCAACACAAAATGTATGAAATAATGAAAATATATTTCAAGGTACATTATCTCAAAACCTGTTAAAAAAATTTTCAGTTGTTACCAATTGCATGGGTACTGTAAATTTGTAATAACTAATAATGTGCAATAATTAACAACAAAAATGTTTAATAATTAATTAGCTTATTGGGGAATGATCAGTGCCTATTACGAGGCATTTGAAACAGCAGTAGTTGTCAGTATGCTCTTGTCTCCTAAGACTGGCAAAGTGTATCCAATTTCATTACGTGATTATAATTACTCGTTTAAAGGCAGGCATCATAGGCATTAATTATCGTCATTATGATAGATACTATACAAGCACATATATATATATCTCTCTCTTATGTGACCCATGCCTGAACACTTTGACATTCCAACTGAAAGGAACAAAATGATTATAAAACAAACAAGGAGAAAATGAAGACAAACATTCAATAACAAATGTTTGTGCTTACAAAAACAACCATATGAAAAAATAATATATTCTTTACCCTTTCATATATTATATTTTCAAATGCCAGCTTCTATTTGATCTACTTTTCATTGGTTTGTCACTAATTTCACCGCTGAAATAGATTCTGATGCAAACCAATGTTGACAGTAAAAACTGAACAGCCTCTCTCTGCAGTTACTCCGGAAACTTTCAGAAGTACAGGTTTCAGTAGACCTCTCTTATGAGGGAAGCGAATGCCTTGCAGTTACAATGCAAGACATTGCCAAAAGTGACTCTCTATTCACTATAGCTAAGCCTTATACAAATATAAGGGTACATGGACCACTTGTTGAATAAGGAATTGGCTGGATGGCCACACTCAAAGAATTGAGGTCAACAGATCAACGTCCAAGTGGCGAGCAGTGATGAGAGCGGCATTTCTCAGGGGTCGGTACTGGGACTGGCACTATTTAACATCTTTGTTGGCGACATGGATAGTGGGATTGAGAGCACCTTCAGCAAGTATGCCCATGACACCAAGCTGTGTGATGCAGTCAACATGCTGGAGGGATGCCATCCAGGGGGACCTGGGCAGACTTGAGAGGTGGGCTCCTGCAAACCTCATGAAGTTCAACAAGGCCAAGTGCAAGGTCCTGCATGTGGGTCAGGACAATCCCAAGCACAAATACAGGCTTGGCGGAGAATGGATTGAGAACAGCCCTGAGGAGAAGGACTTGGAGGTGTTGGTGAATGAGAAGCTCAATATGAGCCAGCAATGTGCACTTGCAGCCCAGAAGGCCAACTGTATCCTGGGCTGCATCAAAAGATGCGTGGCCAGCAGGTCGAGGGAGGTGATTCTGCCCCTCCACTCTGCTCTCGTGAGACCCCACATGGAATACTGTGTCCAGCTCTGGGGCTCCCAACATAAGGAGGACATGGACCTGTTGGAGCAAGTCCAGAGGAGGGCCATGAAGCTGATCACAGGGCTGAACCACCTCTGCTATGAGGACAGGCTGAGAGAGTTGGGGTTGTTCAGCCTGGAGAAGAGAAGGCTCTGGGGAGACCTTATAGCAGCCTTCCAGTACTTAAAGGGGGCCTACAGGAAAGATGGGGAGGGACTCTTTATTAGGAAGTGTAGGAATAGGATGAGGGGTAATGGTTTTAAACTGGAAGAGGGTAGATTTAGATTAGATCTCAAGAAGAAATTCTTTACTTTGAGGGTGGTGAGACACTGGAACAGGTTGCCCAGGGAAGCTGTGGAGGCCCCATCCCTGGAAGCGTTCAGGGCCAGGTGGGAGGGGTCTTTGAGCAGCCTGGTCTAGTGGAAGGTGTCCCTGCCCATGGCAGTGGAGTTTGGAACTAGATGATCTTTAAGGTCCCTTGCAACTCTAACCATTCTAAGATTCTATGATAAAATGTGAGAATCGGATCAGTCTATTAACCAGGACACACATACATTCCTGTATCCTGCGACATTTAAGGACATTAAATAAATTCCAATAACCAAGTTAAATTAACAGGCAGAAATTATGCATGAATATCTGACAGTACTTTAAACATGATTAATGAAGCCTGGAAGATAATTACATTAGGAAACCAGTAGCATTAAACAAAGATAATTCTGTGTAAAAGAACAAAATTCATCAAAAATTTTAACAAATGGATGAAGGAATAAAGATAAAAATCCAACTCAATTACAGTCTGTGGCCCCAATCCAGCAAACCACTTAGAGCATAAGTTTAGTTTTATCAAAGTTAACAAACCTCATCAGTCTAAAGATAAGCATCTGCCTAAGGCACTTCCTAGATTGGGGCCTATGGATTCTGTGTAACTACATTGAAACATAACACATTTGCCTCGCAATAATTACATATTTAACTAATAATTAAAATACTATCTGTCAAAATGAAGTGTAGTCTAAAATGCTTTGGTGAAATGCAAATGTTTATGTTTCTATCACTGTTACACGCAGTGTAATCTGGAAAATTTTGCAGGAAGCTATGTAATAAATCTCTGATCTGCAATCGCAGAAAGAGAGGATGCATTTTGCTACCTTTTTTTCATAATTTATGCCTCTTAGAAGCATATATGACTATTGAAAAAAATCCTTCCACAATGGTTGAATCAAATTTAAAGATAGCCACTCTGCCAGCATTCAGCTTTTGCTTCAGCTTTTTAGAACAGAAGAAATCTCCTAAAAAAAAAAAAAGTCTTTTGGGATAGTGGTAAGACCACTAGCATCGGCTCTGGATATCAGTAGAGACCTCTGCTGAAAACTGTAGAGTTTTATTATGGTTTACATTCAAGATAGAGCTTAGGGAACAAATGCTGCCTTCAGGAATCTGGATGTGATAGCTGACGATCTCTTCACCACTGAATCACCAATGGGCAATACTTTTTTTAGACATGGCTTCAATAAGAAGAACACACAGAACAAGGTATGTAAAAATTACTTTGATCAATTGTATGTTGATTAACTGTAGAGACAGGCACTTAATGTAAAATGCACCTGTAAACAAATGCTTAAGAAGAGTGAACTCATTACGGAAAAAAGTGCAACAGAAAAACCTCAAGAGCAGACTATGCTATTGCTCTGGAATGTTGGAGACAAAAATGAAAAAGAAAAACAGAGTATTTTTTCAATTTAAGAGGTAACCCTATCAGAGAATGGGCCCAGATAGGAATATCTGAAAACAGGCATATGTTCATATAATTCTTTTTCAGGGCATAAAAACTGAGAAAATCTGAGAAATTGTGAGTGCATTAAAATGTATTTTTGTGTTTTCTAATAGTATGTGATAATACAATGTAATATTACATTGAAATTTCACTCGAAGTATTTTTTTTCCCCTTTGGTAATTGTAATAAAAGCAAACAAATAAGGGTTGACTTCATCCAGTGGCTTGGTGATTCAACATTTGATCCATTAAGGAGATAACAGTCCATAACAATCCAATATCTAGAGCAGAAAAGTCCCTACAAGCGTTTCAGTTCCTTCTCTGTTTGAGTAGTTTCAACACATGAGATTTTATCTCAGGGAAGTGACAAATGTTTGAAGCACTAATGGTGGTAGGAACAGATACGGACTGGACGTGTCCCTAATTCAACCCTTTTAAAAAGGTGCAGGGTTAAAGTCTAATCTAAAGATTAGAAAGATGTCCTAACCACCAGATTAGACAAAAGTACCTTCTAAAACTCCAGCATTGTTGCCTAAACCCCAGTATAGACATTTTTGCATATAGAGAGACATTCCAGGGTGTAATGGACATTCTGTTTTGCATATACAGTGCAAGGTCAAGAAATAAATAAGCGGGCTCACCTATGAAATCAAGTTATTATTCTCAACTTTAGTAAGTCTAACAATTCTATTGTTTAATGTATGAGATACACTGTGTTTAAGTTCTTTCTTTTTTAAAAACAGAACAGTTTTGGTGTTTCAGTAAGTTCTTATTCATACAGCATCTACAAAGACTGTAATATTTATTGCAACCGCAAAAAAATGTTTTAAAAATAGAGTGAGCATAGCTTTCAAATAAAATCCACCAGAGTCACTTCATCTCAGGTTCCCCCAGCTTGGTTTTTAAATTATTCTTAGCCTATTTAGTCATAACTGAGAAAAACAGAAACTATTTCAAATAAATAAATGGAAACATAGCTTTGTAAAATATTTCTTTCCTTAGTTTTGCAAATCAGAAAGAGACTGCTAGTTCAGCAGGTGTGAAATTCCAGTTTAAGTAAAAGCTACTATAATTTCACAGTTGAATCGCAGAGTTGCCACAGAGTCCCCATTGAGCAAATTTCACATTTGCATGCATTCAAGGTCATTACTGAAGGTGATCAAAATGAGACTCGACACCTCCATTTATTTATTGTCAGAGAGTGGGTCTGAAATTTGCACTGACTCTAATCATTCTGATTCCACATCTACGTCAAGGTTATTGCAGTCTTTTCTTGCCTTGTCAAAGAAGAATTTCCACTTCTAAAACACTAGCTTTCAGTAATTCCTGTCTTTGATCAGATTTCAAGCTCAATAATTCTAACACAGATACTACACAATCTGCTTGTACATTGCTTCATCAATTCATATTATTACCTCTCACCAGATTAAAACAGCATCTTTTTCTTTCCTTTACCATATATTCCAGAACGCTTCATTCAATGGTGCACCTCAACATCTTAAATAACACAGAAGACAGTTTAAAATATACTTAAAATTACAACCCCCTCTTTGTATACATATATTTACACATATATGCACATGGTATACATAATATATATTCATTAAAATGTAAACATGCATATATAGACACTCATATAACAAGAGAGAATGTAGACTCTATATCCAGATAGAAAAGACCGACTATGTGTGATGACTAATAGAAATTTGAATAATGGTTACAGCAGACATTCTATAATGAGAATGAAAATCATGCAAACATTGAAGTGTGCTGAAAATCTTACTGATTCATTACTTATAATGAAAAATAATTCTGCTCAATAACTGTTTTTGAAAGTAAAGTCTGAAACTTCTGAAAAATATATTCTTGGAAAAAAACAGTATATTTAGACTCAATTTACTTCCTACCATAACAAAAAAATTTCACAGCAGTTCATATGAATGGCAATGTTTTACCTCCATTACACAGACTGAAAAAATTATGCACAGAAAAATTACAATACTTGTCCAAAACGACAACATTGATCCAGAAGTGTTGAGAAACCACCACAGACTACTTTGTGCAATCCCTTACTGCAAACATCATGTGAGTATATATACTCTTCCTTTCAGAGCTTGGTCAGGTCCCAGGAGTCATTAATTTCATTTCTTCTCTAGTATCCTGATACAGCTCCTGAAGTTTACAGGTTTGTTGGTTTGCTTTAGTTGCATATTTTGCAGACCTTGAGCCTGAACTTGGAACATGCTTAATTTAGTCTACCATCATATGTAGCTATTATGAAATAAGTTTATGATGTCAGACTAATTAATGAAGGCAAACCACCCTAACTTTTAAGATCCAGTTCTATTTTCTTGGATTAGCTTCCATGGTTAGATAATCTCTAAACAGGCTAGAGAGGCAACTGCTATGAATTGATTTCCTTTCACTCATTAAAAAGCTTTCTGTTGAGCTGAAAAATAAGCAGTGAATTGATAAGTGAGAAATCAATTTCTTTTTACTCTTTGCAGGCCAAAGATAAATACTTGTAATAGACTTGGAAGTTACAGCATATGGCTAACTTTTGATCCCTGTACTCTCTGTACTGCACTATATGTCAAAGTTATCAGTCAGAGTTTGTCTAATTCACAGATCCATTTCTCTTCCCTAGGAAAACTAAGTTTAAATGTCGCTATAAGGAAGCATAAGGAAGAACATCAATAAATAGTCATTTGGTCACTGTGTTTGTATAAACCGGTTTTCCACTGAGCATTTTGCTGAGCTTAATATAGTGTATTCTTAATGTTATATATTTAAGAACTTTTCTAGATATGCAGAAATATATACTCGGTGTAGTATCTGACTTTTTCAGCTACCACTATGTTTGTTCTCACATATACCTATGATTCAGGAAGTATTACTATCTAACTTTACAGAACAACTGAAAATAACATAGCAGTATTAAATGAAATGAATAAAGCTGCACAAGCATTCTACACAAAGTCCAATAAAAGAATACTCATCTCATCACCAAGTGCTTTACCCATGAGTATTTACTGATACTTCCTCTGGGAGACATTATCTATGCATCAAGGAAGTGTTCAGTAATACATGCCACTAATAGAGGAAACACTTCAGTAGAAGTTTTTAGATTTGTTTCTAAATAAATATTTTTATCGCAGTTAAAATGAATTCATCATTTTCACCACTGAAAAATTTAAAATAATGAGTTAATAAAATACTTAAACACAATTTCCCAGTCTTTCCTGATTTCAGTCCATTCAAAAGTAAAGATGTGATTCCTTAGCTTTCACAGAATCACAGGGGT
>VYXH01009630.1:0-11942 GCA_013397275.1 Burhinus bistriatus
CTCTCTCAGCACTTGCAGGTGCAAAGAATAATTTAACATAATCTGTTTCTACCTATTATACTGTAAGAAAACACTGGTCCTATGATTTTTTTTTCCAATGTGTAACTGTCATGGTTTGGGCCAGATTGGCCCAATCCGGTGGAACGACAGATGCTCTCTCTGTCTNGGACTCAGTGACGGACGGGAACTGGATTCCGGATCAGGATCAAAGGCAGATGCACAGACAAGGAAAGAAAGAGAGAAAGAGAGAGAGCGACCCTTTGATCCCTCAGCTTTTATACTGAGCATAAGGCAGATGGAATGGAATACCCTGTTGGTCAGTTTTGGGTCACCTGTCCTGTCCACTCCTCCCCGCAGGTGTGACCCCTCTACGCTTTTCCGCTTCCGACCCTCCAACGGGGCAAGTAACAAAGTTGGCTGGCCTTGGGTGTTATAGCAACAAGTATAAGCAAGAGCCTCTCTGCATACCGTTCCTTCGCATCAACTGTAAACATGGGTCTTATCACTCTGAGAGTGAACAGTTTCTGCACAACATGCCGTTAATTTCAGCAGTTAGAAGAGGCCTAGCTATAAAGTAAAGTCACTGAACAAAATTGGTCCTGTTTTACCTCAAACCAGGACAGTAACACATATACTTTATTGAACAGAAGCTGAAGTTACCCTTTCGTAAATCTATATTTAGAAGTTCAGGTTGGATTCTTTATAACATGAAACCAAACTCTCGTGCATTCAAAACTTACTTAAAATCTTAGCTATTTGAAACTTCCCTAACATTTAAAATTTCGGAACATGCTTTTACACAAAAGATTATTGTTTTCACAGTAGGAAACATGGTTTAAAAAAATGCAAAAGACAATGTACTGAATACCAAAGGGTACTGAATACCACAAATATCAGTACTGAACAAAACATAGTTATCGCATAGATATTTCTACAGGTGAGTAACCTATTCCATGGACTGCAGTCTTCTATTAAACAAAGGAGTTTTTCAACATGTACCACCCACAGCAAGAATCTCTTGCCTACTACTACCTTACAATAAAAAACCTACCACACAGGAATGGCCACATTCTCACACAGGATAAATCCACATAATTATGGTTCTTTTTTCTGGGTTTGTTTGTACACAGGTAGCTAAAAACTAAAATTAAAAAACCCGTCTAAATGAGGTTGTGTATACACAATAAGGGTGAACAAGATGATTTGGAAGTAAATATTGCTGATATAATTTGCATATGACAAATATCAGTGGTATGATAAATGAGGCATGCAAAATGATTGAGTGTATTTGGTAAACAAAGCCTTTCAAAAGAAGAATGTTTTAATTTAACAAAATGAGAACTGGTACAGACAGGAAAGACCAATGCCAGTCCTGAATCCAGAATGATGGTTAAGGGAGGGACCTCCCAACAGGAAAACAAAACCCCTAAAGATTAGCGGGGATCTGAAAAGAAATTAATGTGCCAACCTAATGATGGTTTGTGGTGGGGAAGTCTAACATAATCCTTGGTAGGATAAATGGAAATCCCAAATAACAGTGTGAGAGTGATCATGAGGGTGATTTAACAGACACTGAAATACAAAATACATTTCAGTGCCAATATGCTGAAAAAAACAGCAAGAATAAAAATATTCTAGTCATGGTCCCAAAAGCAGGGCAGAGCTTTAATATTATTGTGGTTATGGTTGTTGTGAGGGGACTTTTTTCTACTGTGCATCATCCTTATGTACCAAGTTAGGTTTGCTTTAATCAGGAAACAATCAGTGTTACTTATTTTTTGTATGCCTGGGCACTAATCAACTGAATTTCCACGATGTGAGCTATGGCTTTTTGCTAGTGACCATTTTGCTGTAGCATGAGCTCCAGTATCCTCCTCCAAAGCCATCTTAGATTTATGATTAGACTGCATGCCTTGTCATGATTTCTTAATTAACTCCTTAGTCTTTCAGGAGCAGAGTGAGAAGGATGAAATAAGTGAAGTTTCTTCAAAGCTAGATAGCCATAACATTCTGCAGCCAGATGCTGATTCAAGCAATCTAGTCACAAATTTTCTTATACAGTTTTTCATTAAAAAAAAAAAGGGGGGGGGGGGGGGGGGAAAAAAAAGAAAAAGAAGAAAAAGGACAAACTTTGCTGCCCATTCTTTGTGGTGTCCTGATAAGTGATAACCATAGACTTAATGTGACCTGCCAGCTTTGGCTAACTTGTGTCTTAAGTATCTTGTTTCCTGTACAGAGGGAATGCATTTGTCAACCTGCCCAGTTCTCTGTGAAATCTGCTGTTACTCCTACTTCACCGTGGGGCCAATGCAAACCCCAGGGCCACCTCTGTACACTCCGAGCAAGCAGGGAATAGATAGCCAAGCTGGGACTGAAACTTGATCCTTTCACGTTGAAAAAAATTGATCTTTCAAACAGGACAAAACATGTGTGGAGAATGTATTATTCTCAAATATGTGTGTTACATATCCATGTACATGTTTGGCCAGCAAAGCTTTTTTGGCAAGCATTGCGAAAGGACATTATTTAATTTTATTAAAAGATTGGCACGGACTTGTTTGTTTGTTTTAGGGTTTCTCTTAAGGGCCACCAGCTTTTGGCAATTCATTATCTTTTACTGAGAGACTGGAGACTGAAGAAAGTTAGGGGATATCCATACAGAGTTGCTGTGACTTCTGATCATTTTAATTCTCAGTTTTTCACAAATCCAAAACCCAGGACCCAGCAAGAGTGCATGGTTTCAGAACTATTTCCATGTTAAGAATTCAGATGACAAAACCCTCTAAACTGAAGTGTGCTTTTCTCAATTTAAAAATAAATTTTCAGGAGCACTCCATTTTCTGGAGACAAGAGAATGTTTACCTCTCAGTAGCATTTTGTCAAGTAAACAACCAGAGACTGCTTCCATTTTCCTCACCCTCCCAGACTTAGGTGCACTTGATTTTCATTATTCACACCATGCTATTTGCAAACCTGAGGACTAAGTAGAATTCTCTGTGTACTGCATCCAGACAGTTCTAAATGTGTGTTTTACCAGCCATTCAGTGCTTTCCCTGCACTTTATAATTACTTCTGTTGCCTCCAAATCTCTCTACACAAAGCAAACAACGATTTTTTAAATCTATCTTCATAAACAGAGTATCTTGTGTTCATTTAATATTAAAATACCAATAAGGTTTGGCATATGCAGCAGGAGACGGAAGGACAAACACTAATAAAGGAGCAAAAAATATGATAAACTGTTACTTAAGAGGAAAAATGTTCTTCATGGTTGTTTAAGTGTTGACGTGATCTAGTGGCCACCTCTATTTCATTGGAATGAACTTTCACTGAAGAGCACTATCTGGAAGATAAAAGCATCTCCAGGTGTCAGTGACAGAAGAAGTTTAAGATCATTCAGCTATCTCAAAATGAAAATGTATATTTTACACTATTTATGAATAGTGCTAAATCAGCTGTGCATTTATCACTTCTTCCATCAACACAGTATTTTTAGAAAGATGCTTAAATAGATTTCAGAAGCTAATCACAATCTATTTTTATTACTCAGCCCACAGATATTAAATTGCCAAGTGCATGTCTCCAGCTTAGCCTTTTTTTAGAAGACACAGTCATACAATTTATTACTTTTAAATAATTTTTATCAGTGGAAGAGCTAAATAGCAACAGCTCATGTTGGAACAGCATTGAGAAATAAATTTTTCTTGGGTTTCAACTACCATCACTGGCTCCTACTATATGAAACTCCAGTACTGAAGTTAGATTAACCACTTTATTTTATAGTTCATATTGCTGTGCTTCAGTATCCAACTCTACTTTAATTTAAATATATAGATCCTCTTTGTAATCTCAGTCTGGAATCTGTGAAAATTTTACAATATGTTCCTCCAAAACAGTCAAGGTGGGTCTGGGGTTGTGTATAGCAAACATAGTCCTCATAACTCAGTTATTCTAGTTAAAATAGCAGTCTTTCATCTGTTCCTCATTTTTTCTTGTATTTCCTTCTGTAAATTTTGTTTAACTGAATTCAAAGGTAACAGATCAACTGAAATAAATAAAATGCTTCCCTAGTTGTAATATTAATATATTTAATATTTTAATAATATTTATTTCATAATTAATATTAATAATATTTCATTTTTCACTCAGAAAAGGATTAAACTCAGGTGTACATACATGGTCAAAATGTTACACTTGGGGCAATGCTGAGCACCAAATCATAACAGCTGAAATTTCTGATTTCCTTTCAAAATTGTTTATAAGACTCCTTTCCCTACTTTTTTCCAGTTTGAAATGGCTCTCTAAAAACTGTATTGAAAGTAAAAAACTTAGACATACATTTCAAGGAGGTGTACACACTTTTTTTCACATTTAATTTCAGCCTGCATTAAAAAGTTTAACACTACAATTATAACAACTGTTGGCTGTGTACTATTATATTCCTTTATGAAAAGACCAGTGCAAGTATTTAGTTGTCTTTCCTCAGAACTGGCACACATACTAAGATTACCAGAAAACAGTAATTTTGTTTAAGAAATTTAGCCAATATACTTTTTCAATTTGTGGGAAGAGGCTTATCTCTCTTTTGAGAGACAGATCCCAGAAAAGCCATTAGTTCAATTATTCCGGCTGGTTTTTAAAATAGACAGTAGTCTCCTAGCTTTATCTCTAGCTGTTATCTTCATCTGTATTTCCCACATTCAGACCTTGTGGAAGGGGTAAGTATATTAAGCCGCAGGTTCACTGGATACTCTTGGGCAAGTGAAAATTTCTTCCTATTTCTTTATTCAACAATAACTCCAACCTGAAGGTAAAAAATTTCTGCAGGAAGATTATTTGAAGCAAATACTTCCACAAAACAGGTGCTCCCCAGTGAAAATGAGAGTTTTTGAGCAAAACAAAGAATCTACTTTAACACAAGCTTCTTTACCATACTACAACATAATATGACAATAAGGAAGCAACACAATATTTCTTGAAAGTCTCCCTGTGGATTAACAGTTTAATTTCAGGAAAGGATTTTGAAACATTGATGGGGAGCCCTTCTTTGCAGACCTGTCAGCAGCAGTGCCTACAGAATACAGGAGCAGCAGGCTTCACGCTGAAATGGGAATAATTCTGCTCAGCTCAAAAGAGGAGACAGCTCTCTTCCAACAGTTCTTATGTGGCAGATCGTAGGATGTTTGCTGCTAGAAAAGTAAAACTGTACACTTAAAAAATGATGGTATACCTGATGTAGATTGGATAGAAATTTAAATCTATGTTTAACAGTTTTTATATGGTGTCATTTCATATTTGTTTAGAGCAGTGAATCTAAATCTGCAAGATGCAGCAGCCAACAAATTCAGGGCATTATCTGTGGCTCACAGAATTGACTGTTTTATCTATGTCAACTCAGTAGTGGAAGAAGATTTTTTTGGTGCTGATAACCAGGTAGCTTCCAAGGCCAGAAGCAAGTGACGAGCAACAACAACCCCTGCAGTACCATTATGGAAACAAATGTGTAGTCATAGTATAAAAATAAAACCTTGTGATTTAGAGATTCAATTTATTTTTCATTAGTATCGATATATAAGTACAGCTATTCTATTGGGCTGTACAGCTGCATACTGTCCTCTCTGTAGACGAAAACAGAGTGAGATTATTGAAGGAGAAAAAATCTTGTTTCTCTAGGTTTTATACTACAAATCATTGTCCAATCAAGTACTCCACTTATTTCTTCCCTACTTTTTCCTTTACTTGCTGCTTCTCCTATGAGGTACAAGCAATTCTCAGGGGTTAAGCTAGAGCAGGTGAACATGGTTTTCCCACGTAGCTTTCACCGAGATCAGCCTTGGGCATGTTGTAAATAATTAGTGACTAGATGATCTGATACTATAATAAACATTTTGATTAATGTGTCTTGTTTCCAGAGTGTCATTCATAAAGTTTCATGAGAATAAGAATTTCAATACATGGCAAAATGACAGAAATGATTCTTTAAAAAATGTTTTCAGTGGACCTGTGGAATTTCACAGACTGAACTTCTAAAAATAACAATCAGATCTATATAATTCCATCCCTACAACGCACAACAAAATGAGTCAGCAAACACTATATTTTCTCCTCTTGAACCAAGTATAATAACCCAATTTGTTGGTATATTGTAACGATCTCAAAAGCTGTACCCCTCCCAATCTCCATTAGAAAAAATTAGTACGCTGAGTAATGTACAGCAAAACACTCCTTAATTCATTGTTCAGGGCTTAGTACTTCATGAAACGGAAGGACGAGTTCAGAAGATTTCTTGGGGAAGGAGGGGAGGGAGAAGGGGGCTAAATCAGACATGCCAGGGGTCACCACCTACAATCTTGAGTGATGACATACCGAAAGTAAGCAGTTTGATTCCCACAAAACTGTAAATGCGGTTCTTAACATTATTACTGTTTTCAAAATATTATGAGTCTTTTAAGTAAAAAACAAATCAAACTAACCAAACAGAAAGCAACTTCTTGACTCTTGCATCTATGCCAGAGACAGCCACATCAGGACAGGCGAAAGGTCTCATTCTTCCCTTATCAGATGTCTGCAAGTGACCCCGAACAGACCTCTAGAAAAGGGTGTATGAGCTGAGCAAGCCTCTAGTGCTACTTTCCAAAAAAGTTCTTTGGACCTCTAGCCAATTGTGTTTTAGAAACTGTGGAGGTGATGGTGGCAGAATATGCTGGGTGAATTTAGCAGCTGGCTGAAGGCAGCAGGGGGGTTGGCCAAGGCAGGGCAGGTGGCCACGCAGGGGAGTGGTGCTGCTAAGACTGTGACATCCCAGGAGTTGTCTGAACAAAAACAACTGCAATGCGCTGAAGGCTGAACGGCACATGTCGGATTTGTTGCTCACTCTTGGGATGTTTAACCTGTTTCGGTAAAGGATGTGGATGGATAAAGTCAAAGAGGCACGAGTTTAATCCAGTTACAGTCACATGTCCTGTGCAATCCTGAATAACCATTCATCTTGTGCTCTGCTGCCTGCAGGACAAAAGGTGTTTTATACCCTGTGCAATGTGCAGCCTTATGTTTCTACAGAGGTATTGTAGTTGAGCAGCCCTCAGACCAGCCAGCCACAGCAGCTGCCTTTAATATACCTTTCAGATTTAAAAGACTATTCAGGGGATGATGTTCTCATCCATACCACACGTTACACACATTCGCTGAACGGTGTGCAATTGCACAGGGCTCTTATCTTCCTCCAAATGTAATACTGTAAACTGAATCATAACAGTTTGCATCTGACATATTTTTATGTACACTGATCTTCTGACCAGCATAACTCTGAAAAATATTAGATGTCTTAAGAAGAATACTGCAGTTACCTCCAGTAGATGCTTTTGGCAGAAGAGGCACAGAATATAAAAATATTCAGAGGATGGTATCTCAAATGGCAAATTATGACTGTACTTTGCCCAGTAATGTTTAAAAAAGTTCCCGTTCTGTGTTCCTATTGACTAGCACCATGTAGCTTGATAATTAGAAGTATATCTTTCCTCTTACTCAGTACAGATAGAAAAGAGCTTAATCTCCATGTTTGTTGTAAATCAAGGCATAAACATTTTTCCATTTGTATTTGTTTTAGTGGAACACATTGTTTGTAAGTCCTGTCCACAGGAGTGGATAATTTCTGAGATTATATTTATTTTTTACTGAATGGTTATAAAAGCTTTAAAAAACCCATCTTGAAAATAAACACCTCACAACAACCATATACATTAAATACTTTTCCCTTTTAGCAATACATTAATTATTAAAGAACTCTGGAATTTCTATGGCAACAGCATACTTAATAAGATCACATTATTCCCAGTTGCATGTATTAAGATGGGTGGCTGTTGCTGTCTCACACAATAACCAGTAAGAACTGGTCCCCTAAGTCAGAATTTCGAGATAATTTCTGAGACAGACATTTCCTGGAAGAAAGTGGAACAAAACACATAACATATCTTCTAAATCTTCTCTTTACTTTCTTCTACTCTGAAGACTAAGCATTCTCAGCAACCACAAATTCAGATTTTATCCGTTTTATTGGATACTCCATTCCAGCTGCTATTAGCACAGAGGTCTTGAAAGAATCACTACTCTGAAGACAGACGTGAGACTTTTGAAGCCACTCCCTCTCTGTTGCAAAGAAAGTTTTATTCTAAAAGGAACAATTTTAAACTTTAGTAATAAAAGTATCATTAAGTAACTTGAGAGAGGAAGGATTGTAATACTTTCCAGAACAGTTGCTACAAAAAACATTTAGAAAGTAATAAACAAACAGGTATCCGGAAGCAAGTTATCAGCAATTAAAATTAACTGTGCTCTTAACTCACATTCATTGATGAAACTGGCTTTTAAAATAAGTTTAGCAAGAAAGATTAAAATATAGGCCCTTGCATTTCCATGAAACTCCTTCTCTGAGATATATATTTCTTTGATACTCTTATCACCTTTAAGTGAGGCAATATTGCCAACCACAGCCACAAAATTCTGTATTGTTGTCAGTTTCCTGGCCTTTGGAATACTTGAAACTTGTTTATTAGAATAACCTCAGTAGATCAGACTTGTTTGACATGGTATGACTGTCTCTTGGTGACACTTCATGCATCCCCATGCTATCCCCTATAATTACTGTTGAGCTCAAAGTAACATTTTTGTTTGTTCTGTCTTAGATAATGAAAAATAAGGAAAGAAAGGGGAAAAAAAAACCCTTCAGGACAAAAATCTGTTACTCTGTCTCTGAATACATTGGAACAAGCTCAAATCACAAACCCTCTAACATCAAAATTCTTAAAAACGTTTAAGAAAAGGTGAAGTCATAAGGAAGGCATATTCATATTGAATCTTTTTGCTTGTGTCGTGGTTTGGGCCAGATTGGCCCAATCCGGTGGAACGACAGATGCTCTCTCTCTCTCTTGCTTCACTCCCGAAGGGAGGCAAGAGAGCGAGAGGAAAAGAGAGACTTAAGAGTTTAGAGAGAGCTAAACTACTTTAATGAAATATTAATAATAAGATAACAAAAAGAAAATAATGAAATAGATACAAAACCGTATCAAGCTCCCAGGATGACAATCACGTCACCAGCAGGCACCGGGGAAGTCCCAGACTGGACTCAGTGACGGACGGGAACTGGATTCCAGAACAGGATCAAAGGCAGATGCACAGACAAGGAGAGAAAGAGAGGAAAAGAGAGAGCGACCCTTTGATCCCTCAGCTTTTATACTGAGCATGAGGCAGATGGGATGGAATACCCTGTTGGTCAGTTTTGGGTCACCTGTCCTGTCCGCTCCTCCCCGCAGGTGTGACCCCTCTACGCTTTTCCGCTTCCGACCCTCCAACGGGGCAAGTAACAAAGTTGGCTGGCCTTGGGTGTTATAGCAACAAGTATAAGCAAGAGCCTCTCTGCATACCGTTCCTTCGCATCAACTGTAAACACGGGTCTTATCACTCTGAGAGTGAACGGTTTCTGCATAACATGCCGTTAATTTCAGCAGTTAGAAGAGGCCTAACTATAAAGTAAAGCCACTGAACAAAATTGGTCCTGTTTTACCTCAAACCAGGACATTCCACCCCTTATTCCATACCATCTGCATCTTGCTCAGACTACCATTACGTTTTATACAAGCAGGTAGCTAATCTATAATTGATCTTCACGCGTAAAAGTCCGTTTAGTTCATGATTGTAAGATCTCATCTCAGGGCATAGGAAGTTTGTTGTAGTTCTTGCCCGCGGGTAGCATGTCTGTCGTGGAACAGGTTTGCTGGATACCATTTGATGAAGCTAGCTCAGGTTTTCATCAACACCATGTTATCCTGAAAAACACTTATATGAGACTGTTAGTATTATGTAATAATTGATATTATATAACTCAAAATTGAGTATTCTCACCAAGAGTTAAATTTCCTTGAGGTACACACTGAACTTCTCTATTCTTCAGCATCACCCACCAAGTACATCCAGATCCTTGAGCAAAAACAGTCCCACGAATGGGTTTGCCTTTGCCTGAAGCAGGAGAAACCCAAACAGTTTTTCCCAACAAATTCCTTTCATGCACCACAGGGACTTTATCCCCTTCTACAGTATGTAAAAGGTCTGATTGAGCAGGACCAGCTCGATTGATGGATCCCCTGGTATTAACTAACCAGGTAGCTTGTGCTAAATGCTTGTCCCAATTTTTAAAAGTTCCACCCCCCATTGCTTTCAGGGTGGTTTTTAACAGTCCATTGTATCGCTCAATTTTTCCAGAAGCTGGTGCATGATAGGGGATATGATATATCCACTCAATACCATGTTCTTTAGCCCAATTACTTATTAGATTGTTTTTAAAATGAGTCCCATTGTCTGACTCAATTCTTTCTGGAGTACCATGTCGCCACAGGACTTGCTTTTCAAGGCCCAGGATGGTATTCCGGGCTGTGGCATGAGGTACGGCATAGGTTTCTAACCATCCGGTGCTTGCTTCCACCATTGTAAGCACATAATGCTTACCCTGGCGGGTTTTAGGGAGTGTGATGTAGTCAATTTGCCAAGCCTCTCCATATTTATATTTCAGCCATCGTCCTCCATACCACAAAGGTTTTAACCGTTTAGCTTGCTTGATTTCAGCGCATGTTTCACAGTCGTGGATAACCTGTGCAATAGCATCCATCGTTAAATCCACCCCTCGGTCACGAGCCCATTTATATGTTGCATCCCTTCCTTGATGACCTGAAGTGTCATGGGCCCACCGAGCTAAAAATAGTTCACCTTTATGTTCCCAGTCCAAATCTGTCTGGAAAATTTTAGCAGCCTTATCCACTTGCTGATTGTTTTGATGTTCCTCAGTGGCCCGACTCATGGGTACGTGAGCATCAGACTTGTTTGACATGGTATGACTGTCTCTTGGTGACACTTCATGCATCCCCATGCTATCCCCTATAATTACTGTTGAGCTCAAAGTAACATTTTTGTTTGTTCTGTCTTAGATAATGAAAAATAAGGAAAGAAAGGGGAAAAAAAAACCCTTCAGGACAAAAATCTGTTACTCTGTCTCTGAATACATTGGAACAAGCTCAAATCACAAACCCTCTAACATCAAAATTCTTAAAAACGTTTAAGAAAAGGTGAAGTCATAAGGAAGGCATATTCATATTGAATCTTTTTGCTTGCAAGAAAAAAACCCAAAAATACTTACTCCACTCACACTGAGGAATCACAGAAACACTTCAGAAGTCTTTAAATAACAAAGAGAAGTGTGAAAATCATTACTTTAAAGCCACTCCTAAGAGTTTATCCAAAGGATATTGAAGCTGATAAAAAGACCCACCCTTACATTTGCTGTACTTAATCTGGAGGATATAAATAGGCACAGGAAGTTAAATATACCTTTGGAGACACAAATCCAAGATTTCTGATTTCATCTGGATAGTCTGAGTGGCAGTATCATCCAGGCACCATTTTAAATGAGATTTCCGAGATTACAGTTTAAACCGCTGTGCCCGTTCAAAGAAAGGAGATACTACTAGTTTAAGAGGCAGTATAAAACCCCTTATGTCCTAGGAAGGAATGAGTTCACTGCTGTGGTAAGAAAAGCCCACCAAAAGAAACCAGTTCTGTAAAAAATGCTCAGAATTCCCAATAGAAAACAGAGAGAAATCAGTTCAAAGTCAGTCTAAGTCACAAAAATATCACACCAAAATGGAAAGCATGGAAGAAAACTCTTCTTGGTATTGCTTAGAAATAACATGCCAAGCCCATCTTCACAAGGCATAGATACAAGATTCTTCATTTTGCCCAAAATCAGACTTTGGGTTTAAAATCTGGCTTCAGAATTACACAAGCATTAAAAAAAAATATAGACTAAGTTACAGAGTGAAGTGGAGGTAGTTCTAATGAACTGGTAATTACTGTCTACTCAACTAATCAGTTTTCTAGGCTAACTGCTGCCCACCCCC
>VYXH01009631.1:145-32078 GCA_013397275.1 Burhinus bistriatus
CTTGCCGCACTCTTCTTGATGCACCCCAGGATGCCATTGGCCTTCTTGGCCACAAGGGCACATTGGTGGTTCATGGTCATCCTGTTGTCCACCAGGTGTCCCAGGTCCCTTTCCACAGAGCTGCTTTCCAGCAGGTCAGCCCCTAACCTCTACTGGTGCATGGGGTTATTCCTTCCCAGGTGCAAGACTCTGCACTTGCCCTTATTGAACTTCTCTGCCCAACTCTCCAGCCTGTCCAGGTCACGCTGAATGGCAGCACAGCCTTCCAGTGGGTCATCAGTAAACTTGCTGAGGGTACACTCTGTCCCCTCATCCAGGTCATTGATGAATATGTTGAACAAGACTGGACCCATGACATCATGAGATTGCTTCTGTTAGAGTAACTCTGGAGTTACAAAAAAAAAAAAATCACACAAAGAATTTAGAATATGCAGAATTTAGTCCAGGAACAAAAGAAATTATTTTCAATTTAAAAGACCATTGTTTCAATTTTAATAGAGATTACAATTATAGAATGAATGTAAAATTATTATTTCCTCTGCCATTTTATAAAGACACCTGGATTATAATAAAACTTTTAATGTTTGAGGAGAAAGTATACTGCCTATGGAAGAAATTATGCAGTTTGTAGAAACTGAAACCAGAGACATTAAGGTCATTTGTACTAGCACAAATAATTCTGAATAGTGGGATTTTTCTTTTTCTGTAGGATCCTGTTTTCTGACTAAAATCTTTTGCTTTGATCACTAAAGACAGGTTAGCTGAAAGCTGCTTAAAGATTCTGGAAAAAAAAAAAAGTATGATTCATACAACTTCCAGAAACAAATCGCCTATCAAAGCTAAGGTTACCTATTCCTTTCTCATTTGTACTTTCAAAATACAGTGCCAAGTTCCTCTAAAAGCATATATATTCCAGCTGCAGGCAAAGCTAGTGCTGCATCAAGAAAGTAGCTAAGAACTCCGTAGATAGGACTCAGCTCATGTTTGCGACTCATAATTTTTTCTTATGACTAGCCTATTAGCAAAAACCTCTTTGAAATAAAAACTTATGTTCATGTCACTTGATGACTTATTAATTCTATATGTATTTTTCTTAATTTCTACAATCCGAGAGTCCTTCATCTTGCAAAGACTTTTATTATTACATCTGCAATAAGGTCATTCAGAAAATTCAGTTTTCATTGATAATAACGTGGGTATTGTAGTTCTGTTGCATAATTGAAAACTATGTCAAAATCACTAATTTGAGAATAAATATTGAAATTTTTTTGGAAGATTGCTTGAAAAGTGTTGGGCACCAAGACTTCTAAAACAACATCAGCTGTGGAATTGACTAAGAAAAGTCAACGAACATTCACGGCCTGCAATCAATTATAAAGCCTTCTAACCCATATATAAGGCCTCATGCAGAAACAACATTAAAAAAAAAAAAAACAACTTATCTGTCTTCATAGCAGAATCCTACCTCTGAAAATCTATAATGAAAACAGTATATGGCATCATTCGAGGACAGAGGAGGAGGCAAGGACAGTAAGGTGATGGCATTATAAGGGATGATGAATAACGTGTCTGTTTAGGATTGTACATACAAACAACATCTAACTTTGAATAAAGTTTAGTATTTTTTTACTCTCTTATGGAGACACTTCACCTTCAGTTCTACACTTCAAAGTGAACTCTAACATGTTGCATCTGGAACTCTTGTAAACAATAACCAGGTCAGACCTCAAACATAAGAAATAGCTCAAAAGAGCATTTTGCATATGTAAGTAGGTTTTTGAAAGAAATTCTTTGCTTCTGAATATTGGACATTTCAGCTATGCAGTTGTATAAACCACGATAATATAGGTCTGGAAGTGCATTGGTTAGCTCAGCTCTGCAGTCACATAAATTACTCCTTTGTGGATTAAGTTTTCCAGATTAGCGAGCAGTAAAATACAGTGTCTACAATTTGTCTGTTCCTAAGGTTTGTAATTTTTTTTTTAATGACCATTATCTGAGACAGCAGCCACCAATATGGAAATATGTATTTTAGTAGGTTAAGTTTTTTAGTTTTCAGTTTGTCTTTGACAATAGCTTCAGGTGGAGTTATACTATCGTGACTCAGTCTCTTCCCTCCAAGTTTAATAAACGGATATTTTAAAGATTTGACATTGACCAGCCTCAACTGTCTCAATCTATCAGACTAAACAGACTGGACAAACTAATCTTCCAAAGAGCCTTCTGCCATTGTGGTAGTGTCATCTTGCTTCCCCTGAGGGAAAGATCGCTGCCTTTATACATTCTTCCCTTCAGCTGATCTCTCAGAAACACTGGCTCTAGCTACAGACTTCCGTTTGAGGAGGACTGAATTAGTAAATTGCTATTTTCCAGCGCTCATTGTCATGGACCTGTGTGAAAACTGGATAAAATGGATGCCTTGGAGGGTAGTGGACTGTATTATCACAGGAGAGCTACCTGTGAAAGTAATGCTAGGACAGGTAATGTCATACTTACCTCGCAGAAATAGGATTTCTCTACCTTGCTGGTTTTTCAAGACCTCTGAAACCACCAAGTAGCAAAGCGTGCGACATTCCTGAGAGCATAGTGCAAAGACTCACCAAGGCAAGATCTGAAGGTTTTTTCACATGAGATTTTACTTCCCACTAGATTTCTTTGCTTAAGGGAAAAGCCTGTACTATCATTTATTTTCTAAGTAAATGTAACCGTAATATATTCCATGTAACAGAATATTGCTTAAAGAAATTTCCATTCTATCATGCAAGTGTTGAGCTTCTTAAGTCCACTAAGCCTGTAGAAAATTTTTATCAGAAGTCAAATCATTACTGGCACTAAGCTGTTTTGTAACTGCTAGATCTAGTATGTGATTTTTGGCAATATAATAAAATCAAAGCAAACTTCCCATCATTATTTAAACAGAATGGTCAAAACTAAATGCCAATTTCTGTGAAGTTACTCACAGAAGTCTACTGCTTCTTCATATGTTCATTCAGTAAAATCTGTCCAATGCTGCTTAATTTTTATAGCTTCAATTCTGACTACTGAACTAAAATTAGTATAGAAAGACTACAGCTTACGTAAACAGCAATCAAGCAACTCCTTACTGATAAAATATGAAGGTTTGAGGCTTATTTATACTTACCACTGCATGGCCAGCACAGGTGTTGTCCCGGTATCTGGAAATGTAACTGGGGAAAAGGTCTTACACCTACTTGAATACATGCCTTTTCATGTGCAATTTCTAAGCATTGCTTACTCAAATAGTCTAATAAATTAAAGCTTATTTTTAATAGCTAAGCACCAATTTATTAGCAAAATTGCAAGAACATTTATTTTAAATACCTATAAAAATGTGATTATTGTGACTTAATCTTTCAGCTCCATACTTATCAAACAGAAGTTCAGCAAGAATTCAGGTATTGCAACATACAAAACCTTGTCTTTTTATCAAACCTGCCAAAGATCAAAGAAGGTCATTGCAACCTGTCTGTGATGTTGCAAAGTGTTTGGTCCCAGCATAGTTTCTAGGAAAACTTTTTCTTGTTTGCACATCTATAAAGAAAAACCAACTTGCTAAGAGGTTGTAACCTGGACTGAGAATATTGGCAGTACTCTGTTATAGATATGCTTCCAGGCACATTCAGTTTCCACAGCTTATACTAGGTATATAAATGACCCAGAGAATAACTGTTGATAATGAAAGAATGATGATTTTTAATCATTGCAATTGAAAATTCAGCTTTCTTAGGTGAAACGCCATTGTTGCTTCAGCAAGGCAGAGAGTTTGTAATCTCAAAGTTGTATTATTGTCATTTCCTCTTGACACACCTTCGCATTCCTTTCTGCTTGTCAATGTTGCTGGAATTACCAAAACCATATTAGGCCCTTATAGAGCTAGATAAGGTAAAAGGCACAAGATATAGGGCAGAAAAAGCAGCTGGAGAGCTGTTTCATTTTTTATTCTTGATTCCTACATAAAATAGATGCAAAACTACCATTAGAAATTTTTCCTGGGTTTAATAAAATAACTCACTCAAAGATGAATTTCTTGGATGGATAGGTGAATGTATAATCATGTTCTGGGCAGCTTTCTTCCTACCATGTGGTCCTAGCTAATGTCAAAATAACAATCTTGTAGATGGATCTGTAACTGTTATGAAAGAATAGATTAAATGTTTTCATTCATCTAAATAATTGTAATTTCCCCCTTTCGTTTTTTTGCTTGTTAATACTTAATTGGCGAAGTTGATAAGGTTTTCATTCTTCTATTTTTACAATTACAGAAAAGCCAAACTATGATTTTTTTAAAAAGACAAGGAAAATATAAAGAAGTAAATACTTACTAATTTTGCCAAATAATGACTGTGGGTTCAATTTTCTATGCTGCCTTTATTTGGATCTTAGTGGAAAAAAGTACAGACCAGCATGCAAATAGCAAAGACAGATCATGGAGAGGAAGTCTATAGATCATTACAGAAAAATAATAATTATAAGTTATACTGTAAGAATGGCATAGAAAAATCAGTTGAATATTAAACACAAATTGCCTAAATGTTTTGATGTGAAACCTTCAAAGGAAGGAATCAAAGTGTAATGACAGAAAGCAGTTCAGAACAGAGTGTACAAACCCACAGTGAATAACTGCATGAGTAGGGGAATAACTATGCTTCCAGTTTACACATGAAATTTATACAATTGCTTACAACTTGTGCACGAAAACTGAGATCCAGCCACCCTGGTATACCAAAATGTCAAGTTCCTAAGATGCCCAGTCCTTTCCCTGTGAAGAGAAAACACAAATAAATCCTACTCATTTTCAGAACAAGCAGAAACCAAATACTTCTTTTTTACTCACTCCTTAAAGAGTTTGTACAATCCTGCCACTGCTAAGAATTCATATTCATTTTCAGGCTATTTCTACGATCATCTGATCCAGCAGCTGGCCTATAACTTTTCTGAGGTGGACATATAGAAAAATAAATGGTTACTGCTTGTGAAATGACCAAAAATTGTTTTCCTCCTCAGTAATGTTAATTATTTAATTTTTTAAGATATTAGAAAAATTTTATAGCATTTTTGGCTGAGAAGTCTCATCACAGTTTTTCTTTTTTAAATGTCTGTACATTTACATGTGGGACTTGACCTTGTATCAGAATTGTAAAAACACCTGTTAGGTGTAAAAAGACCTAACCAAACAGTTATAAGAAAATAAGTGTATCAAGATGAAGGGATCTTTCAAACAAAATGAAACACTTATTTTAATTTTCATATCTTTTCTTCTTTTTTAAAAAATTATATATAGCTAAATGTCATGTTGGAATTGCACTTTGCTGTGAGAAATTAAGCATCTTCACTGGAAAAAGTAAAAATAACATAACCAAAATTTGAGCTGCATGAATTTCCTTTCCTCCAGCAAAAATTAAGGTCAGATTTGGTGCAAAGCCATAGAGTTGATTACCACAAAGATGAGTTTTGATTAACTTACTTGCTCACAAAAATTGTTCAGCTCATATTGTAATATCAGGTTTTCAGCACTGTGCTTTAAAGAAATTACACAAAGGTGATATTTCTATTTCTGTACCACATTAGTT
This sequence comes from Burhinus bistriatus, assembly GCA_013397275.1. Taxonomy (NCBI): domain Eukaryota; kingdom Metazoa; phylum Chordata; class Aves; order Charadriiformes; family Burhinidae; genus Burhinus; species Burhinus bistriatus. Next base: position 5,737 of record VYXH01009631.1, read on the forward strand.
TGTGTAGTTTAAATCCTTGTCTTTAAGTGTACTAGAAAGACATAAGCTTTTCATTCTTTTTGTGAACTGTGATACTACGGATTTCTCTTCCAAGGATAGCAGGGAAAGTCTCATAAGTAAGCCACAAAAGGTACCATTATCATGACTGTACCAGTCACATGGTGGAGCTAAGAATAAAGCCAGATCAGCTGAACCGACCAGCTGGTGCAGAACCAAAACTGAAAGTCTGTTTTACACCTGCTGAAGTGAAAAGATACTTTCTGCATCTGTAATTCCAATGACCAACGTCTAAACATGAAATAGGAGCTGCAAAGCCATGATTTAGCATATGCATTTCTCTATGCATATAAGTGTTATAGCAACATTTTCTATAGAAAAACACCTTTGCGTAGAATGTATTTTAATCACAGCTAGGTGCTTCCTCTACCAGATATAAGGAATAGCTCTGCAGAGCTAGGCTCATATTTTAGCTTACACATAATTTATACAGGCACACATACAAGTCAGGAAGTAATGTTCATGCATGACCAGTTAGTTGCAAGTTTCAAATCTGAAAGGCACAGCACAGCATCAATACTAGTGTCTCTGAAGGCACGACTATATCCTTGCAGCACCTTTTGAAGATTGGCTTGCTTGACGAGGGACAAAAATGAAATCTTCCTCCCATGGATATTTGTAGACACACCTTGTGACATACAGACGTGTACATGCATGCAGTCTCAGTCACAGTTCATTAGCATCCCATATATTAATCTGTTTGACAGCTCTCCTATGCACAAGTATTCTACAAAGAAACAAATGCAAAGACCAGTTGTTACCCTAAAGTGAAATAATATTAGACTGTCCCAAGACATTGACCAAAAGGCATGCAGATCATTGCACTTTCAAAGGAAGTCTATCTCTATCAGCATCAAAATCAGTGGACTGGGAAATCTGCAGTGTCTAAATGATGTTTATAGTTTTGCTGTTATGTTTCTATTTAGTGATACAACCCATGTGGCTTCCTTCATCCATGTGGCTGATGTCTGTTGCTCAGCTGAAGAAGCAAATGGAAAATCCTCTGATACAGTTTATTCTATTTTCATACCACTTTTTAAATTTAAAAAATGTCATTTTAAATTATTATATTTTGCTCTGAAAGTAGCAAGGAAATGTTTATAATTTACATAGCAGCCATTTGCTAGCATCCTGGGCTGCATTCTTATCAACTGCTTTCATCTGAAGCACTGTATGGTGGGCACAGACTCACTGGCAAAGGGCAAAAGTTAAAGAGGTGTTATCTCCTCCATACCCATTAGTATTAATTGCTGTAGAACGTTCCTGTATGACATGATAATGTAGGAGTAGGTATTTTCCTTCTCTCCCTTCACATTTCTTCAGATGAAAAGAGAAGATAGGAAGTAAATTAATGGTTCAACAGTAAAGTTCATTTCTATTATTTCTCTTGATTTCATATGTCTAGGCTATATAGAATCATAGAATAGTTTGGGTTGGAAGGGACCTTTGAAGATCATCTAGTCCAACCTCCCTGAGATGAGCAGGGACATCTTCAATTAGATCAGGTTGCTCAGAGCCCTGTTCAACCTGACCTTGAATGTTTCCAGGGACGGGGCATCTACCACCTCTTCAAGCAACCTGAGCCAGTGTTTCACCACCCTCATTGAAAAAATTTCTTTCTTATATCTAGTTTGAATCTATCTTCTTTTAGTTTAAAAATAGGTTTTTTAAACTTGCTAAAATAAGTTTAAAAATGTGTGGGACTAAAAGTACTTTCCTCTTTTTGTCCTGGTTTTCGTGGGAAAAGGACTCATGTGCATGGCAGGTAAGGAAAATATTAAAGTGGTTTGACTTGTACAGTCTGGTGTAGATGAAGCCTAGTTTTAAGCATAAAATTAAACTAATTTCTGTTTAATCCAAAGAATTACTCCTGAGGCTAGATGAAGCCAATGTAGGACACATAAGGATGTATGCAGGAGGTAAATCTTGCAAAAGGAACCACTGAGGTGGTTTCTCTTCTGGAGTGCTTAGTTCTTTCACAGGGGGGGGTTCAGTAATTTGATCATCTGTCTCAGCAGTCTGAGAACATAAATTCTGGCTTTGCAGTGATTCCTGGAGGTTAACACATTTCACCAGAGCAAGGGAATGAATTCCAAGCATAAAAAGCTTTACCACAGAAATAGGACCATGTTCACAGTGGGTACCAGCAGAAGAGGGCGGGACGAGTCATTTATCAAAATATCTATTAGTCTTTTTAGATTTCTTGACCATATCTACCCTCATAGTACTGAAGTCCCCTCTAATGCAAATGTAGTCTATGTTCGTGAATTATGCATAATGCTGTCTAATTATTTGTATAGATATTTCCATATTGCTGATCATTGCAGTATCTGGGCCTCCAGAATAATTTAGTTTCATTAACCTTCAACTGACTATAAAACAAGCCATATCTGCTTTGACAAGTACAGCTAAATTTTGCTCTTATTCACTTGTTCAATATCCAGCCTTCTAGACAAAGCAGTGCTGTGGGAAATAAAAACGGTGAAGCGGGAAGAAAGCAGTCTAAACATAGTTCAATATGCTCACTGAGAGAGAATAGAAAAGTAACACCTGTAACACACCATTTTCCATCTCAGTCTTAGTCTGTTGACCATCTTCAGGTTGCTTTAATATATAGTAAACATTTACAGAGACACTTTTGGCAGAAGAGCACTGATTTTGGCTGCTTTACAAGTAAATGTCAGCTCTGAGTTGTCCCAGGCCTCTGTGCAATACATCAGAGATTACTTGGCATCCATGAGAAACTGACCTGTTCCAAATAGCAATCTGTATTCTCATTTCTAAAGAATTCTAGAAGATTGCTTTTAAAGAATTCTAGTGATTGCTAAGAATGGGTTTGTGCAAATAAATAACCAATAACATTTGTGCACAGTTTTCCTGTCGATATTAGAGAACTTTCAGGTTACGACTACTTTGTCTGATCCATTTGTTACCCTACCTCAGGGTGTTTCAGTAGATTTTTGTCTTAGTTTTAGGGGAAAAACTCTACAAATCAAAGATGTTTGAGATATACAGATATCTATATTTATATACAGTTCAGATTCGTTCAGATCCACTTTACCCAGGATGTCTTCAGTGGTTGCCAAGTCTTTCTGTAAGCACCATGATGTACTTAAAACATATACTGCTTTTCTGCAAAATTAGGCATTTCAGCAATTCAGAAAAATCAGTGTTATAACCTTGATTCATTACTACTGTTTTGATTTGGATAATGCTAACTGAACTCTGGATTCTTGTTCTGGTGAAGTGAAAAACATTGTCCCACTAATTCTGACCTACTTCTTGGATTATCATGCGCACAACTATACAAGGTTAAAATTTGCAGACAAATAACTCAGAAGTGTGAACTAACCAAATTTAATTTCTTATAGCTAAGCCAAACTTTTGAGTAAGGATTTGGTAACTGGAAAGTATCTTTCTGACATGAAACAATAATAGCTTCAGATAAAATAATTTAAAAATATTCTGAAAGTTTTCTGATCCTAATTTATAAACACATTTTTTGAATCTCAGTTTATTTTTTGAAGAATGAAATAAATCATACTATCTATTGCATGCTGCTTAGGACCACTCACTATTGAGCAGTCACTGTCATTTTAGATGAGAAAAATAGGGTTATCTGTGCATGCAAAGGTCATGACTTTCCCTCACTACCTGCAGTAGGTTTTTTTAAGACAGACAACAGTCTTTTTTAATTGAGGAAAACCAGGAAAAAAATTATTATTATTTTCATATGAATTAAATGAGGGTAGATATTGGGAAAAAATAGTTTTTTTAAAGGACAGAAATGTACTTGTTAATACAGACTTAGAAAGTAAAAAAGCTCTTAAATGAGAAGTATATGTAAAAATATTGCTCAAATTTAGATGAAGTAGGGCCTAAGAGACAATTATGTAGCACTTAGTGAAATAAAAATCTGCTTTTGGGATTTGTAACTTCTTTAAATTTTGGTGAAACATCTCGTTTTTACAATGGAAACTGTCAGAAGCTTTGTTATTACAATTATTCAATTTTCTATTTTTGGCCATAAGATTTTCCATGTTATTCACACATCTCAAACTAAGTATTTCTGTAAAACTTCAGTCAGGCTAGTACAGAGAAAACATTACTGCATATGTTAAATCTAACTTTTTCTTTTCTTTCTTTGAACTTCTGAATATCATAGGAAATTAGAAGGACTGATATATTTACTATTTTGGTCAAAGTTGTAGCTTACAAAAAACACACATCCATAGCTATTTGGAGGTGGAAAAAGAAGATATTCAGATACTGAATTTCAGCAGCTTTCACTCACTGCGAGTCCTGGGCTGAGGAGGACCTTTAAAGGAAAAAACATCTATCCTCAGTTAGATAAAGGATTCATCAATCTCAGTAATCTGTTTCCGAATGTGATCATATATTCAGGAAATAACTGGAACAAGTCAGGGGCTTTTTCTACCACCTGTAAAGCAAAATCACACGTACCTGACCTAAGAGTCAGGGAAGCTTTCTGCAATCTGGTAGGCCAGGACACTGTGGAAATAATGATATTATAAGATTCAGTATCAGTATCTTTTCACTGTTTTATGTTTCCTTTTAGTTCATTATCCTGAAGACAATGATGAAAGACAATGAATTCTCAGCGGAGGATGAAGTGGGATTATACAGTATATAAAAGGATTTTGGGAAAGAAACAAATATTTTCTGAATGTTACTTTTCCAGAAAATGCATTTCTTTACATCATAAGGGTTCACTGAAAGGGATGATCCTTGTTTAACACAGAAGTCAAATAGGACGAAGTTTAAAAAAATATGCTAGCTATACTGATACAAACATGCACACTTCCTTATCTCGATCTTCAGTTAAGAGCTGGCATAAAAAAGCATAAACATAGAAGGATGTATTGAAGTAATTCTTAAATAAGGATTAAAGTACAAAACAAGCTTGATTTTTAAAATAGAGGAGCTCCTTGAAGCAAGATATGGAGAAATTTGAAGGATGTCTTAATACGAAGATGTGATCTCTTTGACTATGTTTAACAGAAGATCATATGCAGCACATACACCAAGCTGCAAACAACGTAGAGAAGATTAAAATTTTGAAAGACAAGGTGTTTTTATTCTCTGCATTGAAGCAAACTTTATAACAAAACAGTACAGAGATTCTTGACTTTAACAAACCATCAGTTATTACTAGAAGAGCCCATACGCCTTAGCTTTCTGCCCTAACTTTTCTTTCTGAATTTATGTGTGTGGTCAATAATTGCAAAGTGAACTTCAAACAGGAAACATCAAGTGAAGCACTGTTATGTTTCTATAAAGGATATAAGATGGAAGAATTTTTAAAAACCTAAAAAGGTGTGGCTTAAAGTGAGTTATTTTCTTTCTAAACCTTACAGCTTAGAACAGTCACGTATCTGACAAACACAAGACCAGGTTGTTTGGCTTCTCTCGTGACAAATACAGTGTATTGTTTTACCTCTTGAAAGTTTGTATTTGAGATTTACAGGACTTGTAAGTTTTGGTGGTTTTTTTTTTTTAAATTAATTTAGGTTCAAATTGAACACTAAGATTTTTTTTTTTTTTAATGTGCAGTAGTCAGAAGTTTTTCATTTCAATATTTTCAAAACACTTCACAATATAGTTTATTCCTAGAACTCACAAAGTAAATATTTTAACTCTCAGGCAAGAATAAGCAAGTAAAAGTTGCAGGGTAGTTATTGCCTTAAAAGGAATAGATGTGTCAGAGTACACATAATAATATACATGGAAGAAAAAAAACTCTGAAACAAAACATTGCTTTGTACCAGGTTTATGTATACATGTGTATTGGAATTCTTGCTTATGAATAACAGAACTTGAATTGAAGAGAGACTTCTGAGCTACTAACAAAACTGGCTGTTGAGATCACCAGAGATTTCTTTGTGTGGACTGAAAAGGTACACCAAAGCACCTACTTGTCCCTGATGTGACAATAGACATGTCTTTGTGGAAACACAGGCAATCTGGAAAAACAGCTATCAATACCAAAAAACAGTGCAGCACATTCTACAGTCTAAAAATCTCATCTCTTAAAGACAGGGATAATTTCAAATGGATCCTAACTTTCACCTAACAGTGTGACTTGGACAGTATGACCTTTAGAGGATGATTCAAAAGTATAGACACACTGTGAATTTTGCTCACTTCCACTTTCACTCCAAGCCTGTGTATCTCCGATCATTCATGCTAGCTGCAATAACTTTCTCCCACTCTCTCTAAACTTTCCCAAATGAAACTCAGGGTTCAGGTGGATGAGGATTACGCCCATAATCTAATCTGGAGACATATTCCTAATTGTTCTCGTAATTTTGGCTCAGTCCCTAAATTAACTGCACCATAACCTGACATGTATTACTCACAACATTATTCTATGATTCTGTGATTCTGTAAAGCATTCTTCACCATGGAACATATTATCAGCAAAAGACCATATATATCTGCATTTTATTTCCAAAATCATCTGAACAGCTTCCTATCTCAAATAATGACAATGATTTTGGATGCTGAAGCATATTTACAGTTAGTATGCTATTATAATAAGGCCTTTCAGTATTCACAAGAACCACTACTTACAGGCCAGACCAAGATATAAATGCAACATATCAAACTATTTTTAGTAGCAGAATGACTGCTGCTTCAAATTGATGGGAATGTGTTTCCGGCCTCAAAGTATCCTGTCTTTGCAGTATAATAAGACAGTCTGCACATCATAGATCACTAATGTGACTTGATACACCCAAAATATAAAACTGTAAAAAGGCATAAAATAATATTCAAAACAAAACCGAATTCTGAAATTGAATTTTCCACTATGACATTCCAGCACTCCAAAACAGATCTTTCTACAAATGAGGATGTGTCAATAATTGCCTATTTTCCTAAAACTATGGATTATCATAAGAATAGGTCAGAGTAATAACGAGAGAATACTAATACTGCTAGGTGTAGAAGCAGTTTTGAGACATCTTTTCTCGCTAGTGCAGGGTTTTACCACTGATAATTTTCAATCCACTCTCATCTCACAATAGAAAAAAATTATTTTCTTGGCAAAACAATATGCATGCTTTATACTTGATGTGTAATTTATCAAGCTTATGGTCAGAAGCACTGTTTTTCACTGTACTTGCAGAGACTTCATGTAACAGACATGGCAATATAAGGTTGGAAAAGACTCCAGAAGTTCATCTAGTTCACTCCTTAGCCAAATGGTAAAATCAGATATTCCTACGTCAACCTGGACAGATGTGTCTATACTGTTCTAAAAAGCCTCAACTGATGCAGAATATACAATTTTGTAGCACTTTCCATATAAAAGAGGTGCCTGGGAGACAACAGCATTCACAAAAAAAGAATTTTTTATTCCTGTCCAGGCAAGAGTAGTTTCCAAGCATGTCATATTCTTTTAAACCCCACCCCCACAAAACAGTCAACAAACAAAAATGTATGCTCCAGCCTTGAGTCTGTTGAATAAAGATGGCTGATCTCACTCTTGGTTGCCTCCCTTAACAAAGAGTCAGTCAACAGGTCAAGATGTTGGTTAGCATTGGTGGCTATGAAATTAAAACTCACACAGTTAGAGGTTTAATTTTGAGGTAAACCTTGGAAATACACTTCTCCAAGACTGCCTACTGTCAATGTCCTGGGCATCATTCATTTTTTAGTAGTTGTGTTCTTAAGTCTTGTTCTTTCTTGTGGAAAGTATCTACTTACCTATTTTAGCCAAGGGATTCTGCAGAGTTCCTGCAAATTGGGGCGTGAGCTGCTTAAAGCTTTTGGAAAGTGATTTCATGGATTCTTCCCTTCTGCTTTTGTTTTTGGTTTGTTGGTTTTTTTCTCCTTTCCCCTATTGTGAAGTACATCTACAAGCACTAATTACCTTTTCCTATTATTGGGAAAAAGATAGGAACAAAATTAAAATTATGATGTCAGAAGCAAAGAAAATGTCTTGCTATTTTACAATTACATTTTAAAGCAAACAAAAAACACTATTCTTTTCCTGGCTGTAGTTTTAGAAAGGAAATTTAATAGTCAGTAACGAACAAGCAGTTAATCACCAAGTGACTAATCAAATCCAAATATAAATTTCTGATTCATTCTTCCTGTCAGTGTATTTATTTTGTCTTTATATTTCTTGAAAATATAAAACAGAAAATACTGGTACAAAAGATATCCATTTCAAATTCACAGATGAAGGCAAAATCTTTTTATATTTTCAGATGACGCTGTTGGCCTGAACAGATAGAATATATTGTTCACTAGAGATGAGGTTTTCTGTTCAGTAAACATTTTACAGTAATTATTAGCAGCTTAATTACATTTTTTAAATTCTCTTTTTAGTTCCCTTCAGAACTGAAGCTTTTACTGGAGCCAGTAAAAGCCAGTAGGGCAAAAGGTGAATGCTGAAATGGACTGTAACCTATTTTTTTTTTCCAATTAAGCACAAGCAACTTAGGTGAACATAGATTGAAGGAATGACATCTTTAGATCCTTTCCAACCTGAATTATTCTATGACTATGAAATGAAATTCAACAGCTAAACTCTTATGGATTTGAAAACTTTTTTTCCTGACCAGATTAATCTCAAGGAAAATGAATGGAAATGGACTTTTGTGCATTCCTATTTGTAAATCAGATATGTCAGGGACCTCAGAATATCTTTCAGTATATTCCAATGTTACATTGGCTTTTGATAGTAAATTCTAATAAAGGGAAGAAATGACTGGATCACTCCCAGGAGATTTTGCCGCCAACATGAGGAGAATAAACAGGCACAGAAGTTGCTTAGAAGACATTTTTATTAAAATATAGCTCATTCAGAGCTTAATAAGGTGAAGTTATCATAGAAAGGATATAAGACATATTTCCTGGCAAGAAGAGAAAATAAAATTTTGTAGGTGCACTAAATGGTAAGTACACATTTTTTATTTCTATATTTATTTCAGCACAGCAAGTGTGATTTCTTTTATTCATATCTAACTGAACTCATGATTCAATAATATTCATTCTGTGAAATTTTGGTCAAAAACAATGCCGTAGATTAATTGTTAATTATATGTAACAGCATGTTTAAATTGCTACATGATACAAAAATGCATCATCAAAGCACAAAAGCTTCCTGCAAATGAACACATGAATTTTGAGGTTTTTGCTTTAAAAAATGTGCCGAGGCAGAAAGTATGTTTGAAATGAAAATATTTCACATGTACAGGCAAACATTCGCATGCATATCTCTGTGTACATGAAAGAAAGAATTCAGCGTAGGTGAAAAAACTTGAAATAACCAGCCAGCGTGTTACTCAATGGCTCTAAGTTAAAAGCTGACATTTCGTTACTCACTCTCACAATATATCACATTAATAGCAGTTTCAACTTCTAATAAGGTCTTACCAAAATGCATCATTAATAAACTGGGAGAAGTTTACTAAGACATACAGTGACTCTTTTTCAGTGCCCACGTAAAACTAGACTTCTCAATTGAAAATCTCAATCTGTTCCTTTGGTGAAATGTGCTTTTTAAGTCACAAAGGTGCTAGAACTTAAAATATATTAAATTTACAACACTTTTTTGAAATTTGAGTTTCTGTCCTATGAGTAATTTTGATCTTTAGAGATTGATTTTCAAGCTAATTAGGACTGCCAGGTCACAAAATTTTTCACATAAAAAGCGATTTGTCAGTTTAGAATTGAAAGTGACTTTTAATCAACATGATGAAGTATTTTATTGTAACCAAAATATATCTGTACTCTTCCATTTTGGAAGCGATCTCTTTTAGGGTCTGGTCCAAGTTCCTTAAAACCTGTTTTTTTATTAAAAAATAGGTTTGTTCTGCATCAGGCCTTCCAAGACAGAGTGCGGTTGTAGAACCTCTGTGAGGGACTGCCTTAATTTTAACAAGAGGAGTCTTGTTTTCATGATGCTTAATTTTTGGTCACAGAAGAGAATGGGAGAATAAATGAAATATATTAAAATTGCCTAAAATTCAACTGACTTGAAATTAAATGTTTTCTTTTTCATTTTTAAAAGAAATTTGAATATTTAATTTCAGATTTATTAGAGTATTTTAAAATGCCAACAAATGAAATAGTTGTTCAATCTGTTGCCTATTCTGCATTGCTGATCAGAGAATACATTTTTTGTTAATAGCCACAATAATCATGCCGCTATATACCTGATACAGAGCCAAAAAAGGGTCCCATTTCTAATGCTGTTTGGATAACTGTCAATTCCCTACAATATTATTGGTATCTAGTTTCTATACTAGGAAAATTTCTGTCAAGAGTCTGCAGTGGAATGTGGTAAAACACAGGAAACATGGTTTCTTTACTGAGACCTGTATAACAAGATCTGCCTGAAATGAAAATACGATGGTCTGGGTTTCAGGAGGGGGAAGATGGGAGAGACTGAATAGAAATTACATTACGTTTTCAGGAAAAAGTTATATTTTCCCAAAACCTGAAATATTTACTAAAATAAAATTTAAAGTTTAAGTTGTATTAAAAACAAGATGACTAGACACACTCTTTATACATTTTCACCTTTTGAAAAAAAACCAAATTTCTCAGTTCTCACATTTTGTTTTATTCTGATACTTGTACATTATTATTGTTGTGACATCTGAGTACCATATGAACCATTGAGCATTAAGTTTTATTTTCATTCAGTGCTGCAATATCACTCCTAAAAGACCTATAAAGGAAAGAAACATTGAGTGATTTCACAAGCATTTTCTAATATCTCACAAAATAACAAAACTATTTGATTATCATGATAAATCTGCAGGAGAAGCTTCCTACTAAATGATGCCAGCTGGCTATAACTGAAATATTATTCAGTCTCTCATTTGAAGATATAGTGACGGATAAATAATGTTTTCTCCACAAAGAAAAGAAATAACAAAGAGACACTGATTGCAGTTCAACTCTAGGAAATTACTTTGTAAAAATGCATGTTGTTTGATCCCACATGTACAAGGTCTTAATCTGATTTTAAAAAATGCTGTTACTGGTGTTAACTTTGTTGCCCCCAGAGTGCTGGCTGGGAACTACATGACATTGCGTGCATCACTACACCAGTTATCTTCCTGTAGAACTTTCCAAAGGTGGAATTAGGCTTGCATTAGTGTTATGGGGAAGAATGCTAGAAAGCAATCAGGTATCAGAAAGATGGCACTGAGGCATTAGAGTGGTCAGGCAAACTTTAAACTGATTACTATGCAAAACAGAAAGTCAGGTTTAACCTCGGTCTCCAGCTACTGTTGAAGGCGAGGGGTATTTTCTTGATATATAAAGCTAAAGAGACATCTGACCACAATTTTCCAGGCATAACAAGTCATTTTCATTTTCAGTCTTTGCATCCACTCTTCAAATGCTTTATTGAAAAGGACACAAACAAAGCAAAATTTGAGTAACTCTCCATTCAAATCCGTATTCTGACCACTAGAATTAACTGTCTTCCAAAGAAATCTCTGTTCATGTAGGGAAGCTGTAATCAACATGGTGAGAAGTTGCTTAAATTAATTGCAGGTTAATAATTATTATTATATATTAATTATTAGTAATAATAATACAGAGCACTTACACAGGTTGGAAGCAACAAATCTACCTGAATAGAAAGAGGCTCCAATATTCTTCTTCAAGTTGCAGGCTACAGCTGACTTAGGAGTAGGCAATGAAGAGTGGGAAAAAACAAACCAGAAAGGTATACTTATGTCATCCATCACCTCAGCAGCCTGAGAGCTTTGAAGGTCTCCTGGTAGACATTAAGCTTGCTTCTCCCTGAGAAAAATATTGAAAGAATTAACATTTGCTCTCTCTGAATGAATCCAGCCTGCTGCACAGGGAAAGGGTAGATGTAGGTAACTTGGATTTTATTCATACAAAGCATCATATTTTAGGTAGATATAAATTTATCAGTAGGCTGTGAAGAATTCTGTTTTTCAGGTAGTGGCTTAAAATTCTGAATAATGCAAAAATACGTACTGTCATATACAATACAACACAATGGAGTTTCAACACACAGAATATTTTATATATAATTGTGACTCCACATCTGGTATTTTCTTGCCAAACAAGCTAAACTCCATAGTGATAAGAATGCAGTAAAAATTTATACCTTGTATTTTAAACCCCACACCTACGATTGCACAAACTGCGTGGTAAGCCAGTTAGCACAGTCTATGATTTTCCGTCTCAAGCCGAATGACAGGCAAATGTCACCATCCATGCAGGTGTTCATTAATGTACACCTAAAGCCATCGCATCGCAACCTAGAAACAATGCAATGCAAAAATGAGACCTCTGAAAGCCCGTGTAACCCAATGAGCACATCTACCAGGAGCTGTTATTCAAATAAAGAAGCAGTTCATTAGTTTGTTATTGCTGGTCCTAAATGTATAAAACTCTTCGAGAAAAAACAAGGCACGATAGTCACAATCTGTTTGGGTCTGCTGAATCCAATCAAAAGGACTTGGAGAGTGCATGTTGGTGCTGTGAGACTGAGGAATGCAAGTGGAGGCACAGGGTCTGAGGAACCCTCCACAGCCTGTTTTGAACCTGCTAATGTGCTCTGCTCACTTAATGGCATCTTATAAAACATCTGGTCTCAAACGCTCAAATATTGATTCAGTATATGGAAATCTGGTATTACACTACTGCTGTTTCTAGGAACAGCTTATATAAACAGATCTGACATGACTGTGCCATATGGTTATATTTCTGGAGTGCTTTGACTACATTTTTTAGGGGGAGGGGGTGATTAATTGGAGTGATTTATAGGTCCCCCTCGCTTCCTTCAAGGTGGATGATGACTAAGCTGTAAAAGCCACAAATTTTGGTGTCCAGGTTCACAAGGTTTTTCAGTTAATGGTTAACTGAATGACAAATCTCTGTCGTGCATTCACGTGTGACTTCAGTGAGTGGGTGATAAGGCCTAAATCCTCCGTAGGCTACAAATGTGCAGGCTGAAGAGGAAGTAGGTTTTACAGGCTGTATGTGCTTTTACCATGCCACATTTACCGCACATTAGTGAACGCAAATACAGGGAAATGAGAGGTTTTGAAGAGACAAATTGGTTGTGGCCCTTTTGCAAACATCAGTAACAACTTGAATATTGTACCTGGGTAAAGAGCAAAGCTGCAGGCTCTGGGTTAGGTTTAAAGTCTAAGGAATTTGATCAGTTTGAAGATGTTGTTTGTCCAAGGAATTTGATCAGTTTGAAGATGTTTGTCCTGACATTCCTTCCTCACCAGCCTGACTCTCAGACCCTGCTGTCTCAGGCTGTTTCACAGAACTGCCATCTTTCTGCCAAAACTCTTTGTCTGGCTACTCAAACACACCAAAAATAGTGTTTTATCACTTGGGGGATCTGGTGATATCTAGATAGAGGATATGCAGAGTCATGGGGATACTCCTATGTAACATGACCTGGGGCGCAGGCAATTGAGTAGGAAGTGACAAAGATGTACGCAACTGCTGGACTGGCTTCCTCCCGCTTTTTTCATGTGTCTTTGTCACGAACACCTGAACCCTGAAAAACTGTTTTTGTTCAACTGCATTTGACCTACTCCCTATTCCTTTCACAGGTCTTCTACATGGCTTTGTGGGTGCAGTTCATCCATTGCTTCTGCTATGGAGTTACCAGAAGAGGCAAGAAGACAGTAACCATCTGGTGGTATTCGAGAGACTCACAGCTGCGCAACTGCCTCCTTACACATATTGCAAATTAATCTTAAATATTTGTCCCACTTCTGTACTTCCAATTAGTTGTACTGTACCTATGCTAGAAACATAGCAAATTGTCTCTATTGTTCATCATTTGGTGCTGTTAACTATACACTCGATAGTTACCTATCGTTCTCCTACCTATGAAGCTTGTCAGGGAAGGGGGGGCGGGGAGCAGAAACTGTGTTATTTAGTGAGCTAGCTAGGCACACTGGGCAAGGTTAAACCCTTGAGTGAGCTCACCCTTGGCAACCCCTAGGCACATCCACGAAGTTTTTAACTTTCATACCATGTACTTCCTAAAGCACCTCAGAATACCAGATTGCAAATATGTAAATTACCACATCAGATCAGACTGGTAGTCCTTCTTGTGAAAAGCCTCTTACCACAGAAATATCAAATGTTTTAGAAGAAACAAACCTGCAATAAGCAGTTTTCAATGCTTAAACAGAGCATTTCAGTCTGCTCAGTGGGATTTATACGTATTAGCAGGATGTAACAAGTTCTGCTGACTCATTTATCTTAGAGTGAAGACTATTCCCTTGTCTTACCTTGGAATGACAGGTTTATTTAATTGATTCATTTCTCTTACATTTATAAGAAAGGTCGAAGAATACTTCTTGAGTGCCTTGCTGCAGTTCATCATTTTAGTATACATCTTTTGTCTTTCTTGTATTAATATTTTCCCCAAGAAAAAGATCTCTTCCCTTTTTTTTTGCTGAAATATTTTGTTAATTTCTTTATGATTTCCTACTTGTTAACTAGGAGTGTATACATTTCAGCCAGAAGTGATAAAGGCTGAATACAACGCTAAATATGAAATGGCACTTGGCTTGTACATGGCACTATGGATTTTGAAGTCTCCTATATTCTTCCCTAAGCATATTCTTTCCCAAGCATATTCTTCCCCTTAGTTATACCATAAGCTTTTTAAACCAATGCTAATATATTCTAACCTTTTTAAGGTGACGCTACACATTGAACTGGGTTTACAATTCAAAGAAAATGTTACTTATTTTTATACCTTCTGTATTTTAATAACTTGACTATAAACTTTAATTAACATAAGGCTTTGTTTTTCTTGTTTTCTCTTTTGCCACTGCCTACCCATGCATCAGGGAAAATGTATAGATCTTCAGGGTTTTCTTCTTCACTATTTTAAGAAACAGTTTACAGATGTTACGGAGTCTACTGATTTGTCCTATGTGGAGGTGGAAAAGAGGACCAGCATTTCTCCATTAGGAAAGCTCTCCTCTGACATTTCTTCCATACACTTAGATGTCATGGGCAAATCCTGCTGTCATGGGCAAATACTGCTTCTCTGCTGCTCCACTAGTCCATGCCTGACCAGCTGTATCTGGTGGGGCTTTCTGGACTGAGAAGGAAGTGGTGAAACCAAGCAGGAAAGCTGAGAAAGCTCAGCTGCAGCCCTTTGGGAGGGGGTCTGATATAGGATGATGCACTCTGCCAAGGGTGATAATCATTTGGGGTGGGGTAGGAGGGTGGACAAATGGTTTCTGACGTTGCAGGGTCAGCATACCTGTTTAATGAGAGCATGCCATCAGAAGAGGCCTGTCCCAGCTCACCTTATTTCGTCCTTCAGCTACTCCTGGTGCCAGGCACACTAGAATCATCCACCTTGTGGAACCACAATATCAGCAAATTGCTTAGCAGCGCTCTACCGCAGGTAGTCAACAGGAAATGTAAGGATAACAGCATTTACCCTGCATAGAGCTTCCCACCCTCCTCTTGCCTGTTCCTGTTCCACTGCTGGGGATCTTTATACAGCTAAGGGAGGAAGCAAAGCAGTCATATTGTTCTTAACGTTTTGCAGGATGTAGTGACCAGTCTGGATGGTGAAGTAATATGTGAGGATCCCTAGGCCACTGCACGCCATGCAGAAGAATTAGCAGACCATGAAAGGAAGCACAGTGCTGACTTGAAGGGCAGTAAAGTCAGATGGCCACGGGCAGTCTGGGTGGAGAAAGAAATCCTCCTGGGAGACTGGATTCCTGCTGAGGTCCTGCTGGCTCCCAGGTACCCTCTCAGCAGGGTCCAGAGGTCAGCACTGAGCCTTCCCCGCCCTGACCAGCCCCACCAGGGGCCCACCCTCCCCCTGTTCCACAGCAGCCCCAGCCAGGACCCTCAGTCTGGTCTGGGGCCATGCTGTGGGGGTTCAGCGGGGCTCAAGGAATCAGCGCACCCAAAACTGCACTTGTGCTTTAGCATTTGGACTAAGCATCAGCTCATTAGCTATCCTCTGCAAACACAAATTAATTTGAGTTAATATGAAGATATCACTTCTACCAGCAGGAGGCTCAGAGATGTATCCAAAATTTAAAATATTTGGAGAAAGTCTAATGATATCTTTTCAGATATATGCTACTCATGTCACCACAAGGTCTCAACAAATTCCCTCCCTTCCTCTTCTTTTGGTGTTTCTATGTGTTTCTATAAGACTTCTTACCTTTGAACGTTTGGTCTCTTCTTCCCTGAAATGCTCTGCAAGCTGTAATTTTCTGATCCTTTCACCCTTTCACAGGTATTTCTGCTGCTTCTGTCGTACAGCTTTTGCTTCTGCAGAGTGCTGGGACTGTAAATATGGCTCAAACTGTGGCTTTCTGAGTGACCCAGAAGTCCACAGAAATCTCAGAAATGAGATTTTCAAAGGATAGGGAGATAAACAGAGTCAAGGATAGGTAGATGTGCATATAAGGAAGGAGCATGAAAAGACATCATTTAAGGCTCCTGATCATCTAATGTTATTCAGATATGAGGATCTTAGGCACCTCAATTAGCATAACTGCAAAAAAAATTAATTGCACCTGAAACATTTCATACCTTAAAAAGAAAGCTGCACTCAAACTGTTACCCTTTAAAATTAGCCCCAGAAATTCTCGGGTGGGCTATGAAAAGCAGGTACGTCTAACCAAACCCTTACATATCATCTCAGGATTTTTTAGAAATTCTTCATGCCCTCATCTTGGTTTGGTTTTAGCTTATGTACAAAACCAGATGGAGGCCAGTTTTTCATATTCGGTTTAAATGTGGCCCAGGAGTATATCAATCTCTCCAGACAAATTGATTTCAAAAGAACCTAAGTGTTTAGTCAATATCTAATGGTGATTATTCATGGGGTTTCTGGTACCATCAATTCTAAATGTAAAATTTCCCGTCATATGGGCTTGAATGTAAATTCCAGCCAAGGCTTATTGCTATTTAGATGTTCAGGATTGATAATACTCAGTGCATGACTGATGATTTTAATCTCCGTAGTTCTTTTCATGCAGGCTTTAAGAAACCCCCCGCTTTGGCTACGGAGTACTCCATTGTACTGTTCCAGAATATTTCACACAAAATGAGCATAAGTTCACTTTTTTGGAAATAAACTGGTAGCTGATTTTCTTATATGAGAGAGACTGTACAGCGGTAAACTGGTACATAAAAGAACATAACTGACAAAATTCTTTTATTGCACGAGTTGAAAGAACACTCTCAAACTGTGTGTGTTGTACAGAAGAAAACAAATAAATTTGAATGGCTGGCAGACAACCTCCTGTACTTGCCTTTTTAGTATTATTGGTATTCATGTTGTTTTTCTGGTATGTCTTTCAGCTTTTGACTACAAGGCAAGAATGTGAGTTCTGTGAGAAATATCAAGATAGGATACGTATCTGGTGAGGGAAGTCTGACTAATTTAGGAGTTTATTATGTATTCTTGGACCGAGGTCCAAGCCATTGCACAGGTCACCCACTTGAGCCCAAGTTTAGATAATATCCACAATATATAAACAGAATACTATATTCATAATCAATCTTTAGAGTGCCTAAGGTGATGACAGAGAACACCTTTATGCCTACTTTACTCCCAGAGGTAGACCCAAACTCACTAGCATTTTAAACTGGATATTATATGCATCATGCACGCTGAAAGTACGAAGTTTGGCTTTTATGTTGGGAGTAAATTTGTAAAATATCACTTTTTTTGCCTTTGATAACACTGCTTAGTTTCATAACCACGTAGTATGTTTGACAAGAAAATAGCTAGCAACAACAAAGCAAGCCCCAATTCATGGCAAACTGCTCTCCCATCTGTTCTTTAGTGAATAGGCACAGGAGGTGCCAGAGAGGACATCAGCACAGTGAAAATGCTTCATATCAGAGCTCTGTTCTCCAGATCAAGGCTCTATTAACGATGATTATGTTTCTGGGCACTTTTTCTATGTTACAAATGCCCCCATTCCTCTCCATAATGATAGAGCATTAGGCCAGCAGTGGAAAGCTCACCTAATTTTAAGGTCAGAGACCTGGGAGGCTCCCTGATCACAGGCAAGACTCTCCATCCCTGTGCTGAAATTCTTTGCTCTAAAAATGGGACAGCTGGACAGACCTTGTTTGTGAAGCATGATGTAAAAGCCAAGTGCTTACTGGCAACACTTCTGAGAACCTGCTCTGTCAACACGAAGGATTACAACAAAAAAAATGATTTTTCTGAATCCCCATTGGAAAAACAAAGAAATCTGTAAAATATTCGTTGTTTCAGATCTTGTGTTTCTCATGTAGTTACTGATATATTCATTTAACATCTTCATTAATTTGCTTTAAAAACTAATGAAAATCGCACCTGTCTGGAAAATAACAGCTAAATTTCATTTGAATATGGAAAACAAAACCATCAGCTTTCTATATATTGTCTCCAAACTGCCTTCTTTCTTTGCAGGCTACATTCAACATATAATTACTGTACCAGTAGTATATGCAATATATAATTTATTACACTGTGTACCAGAATTTAATGCTTTCAGTAAGTTCTGTTTCTCATCTAGATTGTTTGATGACTGTTAGCTCCCAAACTGCTTTAGGAATCAAGAGATTTCACAAACACTGTAAAAGTCAGATTCTCACAGCAAATGATAAAAAGGACTCAAAGTATTATTGAAAGTATATAGTACAACAAATCAAAGTTATACAGGGGTGTAATAAAGTAATGTTTTAAAAAGGGGAAATATAAGATAAATATGAGGAAAGACTTCTGCCAGTGAAGTGTTTTATGATGAGAAGAAGTCTCCTAGGGAAAGAAAGAAATCATCACTTGTGGGTTTTCACACCGCAAATGCACAAATCTACTCATTAGATTATTGCATGGTATGATTAGAGATGTCTTTAAAAGGTGCTTTCTATTTTCCGCCTGCTATGTCTGCAACTCAGAGATTTTATGTTTCTCAATGATTGCACTAAGAATTATGTAAATTTCTTAAAGTGAAATTTTTCATCCTTGTGTAGCCTAATTTTCCAACTTTACATTAAAATATATGCAAATCCCAATATAACCAGATATATAAGGTGTGTGATATTTATAATTACAGTGAGAAAAATTGTTTTATATTGACTACTTCAGGAAGAACAAATGAAAATCATAGAATCATAGAATGGTTTAGGTTGGAAGGGACCTTAAGGGACCTTATAGGGTAGTTCCAACACCCCTTGCCATGGGTAAGCACACCTTCCACTACACCAGGCTGCTCAAAACCCCATCCAACCTGGCCTTGAACACTTCCAGGGATGGGGTATCCACAACTTCTCTGGGCAGCCTGTTCCAGTGTCTCACCACCCTGACAGTAAAGAATTTCTTCCTAATATCTAATCTAAATCTACCCTCTTGCAGTTTAAAGCCACTACCCCTTCTTCTATCACCCCACTCCCTGATAAGGAGCCCCTCCCCATCCTTCCTGTAGGCACCCTTTAGGTACTGGAAGGCTGCTATAATGTGTCCCCGGAGTTTTCACTTCTCCAGGCTGAAGGACCACAACTCTCTCAGCCTGTCCTCAAAGGAGAGGTGCTCCAGCCCTTTGATCATCTCTGTGGCCCTCATCTGGACCCGCTCCAACAGTCCCCTGTTCTTCTTATGTTGGGAGCCCCGGAGCTGGACTATGAGTAATTGCATCACAGTGAACACCATAATAATAAGATGAGAAAGGCTCCACATCTTTGAAAATATTGGTATTAACAAGCTTTCCTCAATGTTATGTTGTACAATCTAATTAAAAGGAGTCATATTTTAGTTTTTACAACCTTTACTGTGATTACATTAGTATTTCTTAATGTTGTTACCTTTCTATCCTAGTTAGAAACAAAGCAACTGCATGGAACAACTGAATGAATTTACTGCACAGTATCTGCTAGTTTACTGGTGAACTGATTAAACATTTTTACTATTTCTTTCGCACTACAATAAATCTGAATGAAGTAGTTTGTTATTATCTAGAAGGAAAATTCACGTGGCAAAAGGTGCGCAGAGGAAGACGTGCAACCAGAAAAAAAATTCACCATAAGTCTGACCATTTTTGCCAGTCTTCCCCAAAGCCAGGAAATGTTCAAGGAAAATGGATGAAATACTGAAGACAAAATTATATTAATTAGTATATATTATATCTATAAGGAAAATATATTAATAAGTATATTTGACTTGAAAATTGTTGCTGCATTTTTTAGATGCTTTCAAATTGAGTAGCATTTTTCTGCACTATGAGAGAGAAACTGAGTAAAGTGTGTTGCTTCTGATAACAAGGACTATAATATTTTCTGCATATACAAAATAAGAATTGCGCTTTAAAAATAAATTATATTCTATCATATATGCTACATTATGACCCAAGAGGTGTGTATTACTTGGATGTGACACTTCCCGGGTAGTCACAGAAGCCTCACCTCTGTGTAAAGCTGTCACAGAGGTTTCCGTATCACTCCCAGGAGAAGCAGGGCACTGCTGAAGTGTCGCTGCAGCCTGGCACAGTCCTCAGCTGTCCCCTGGGGACACTGTCCTCTTCAAACTTACTCTGGAGGACTCAGTGGCATACAGACAGCTCAAGATCACAAGGTCGCAAAGAAGGCTTCAAATCAGCTTTGGAGGTACACACACAGTACAGTAGTTATACACACCAAAAGATATGTGCTCAGCAGTGTAACTGTAGCAATCTGTGGGCAAAGAGTGAGAAGTACAGAGTTTTATCTTCTCCAGCAGCAATTGTCAATAGTGTGATATAAATTTGTGTGAGTAAATATCAGCCAGTGGCAATCTCTGTGTTTGTCTGAACACATAAATCTGCAGCTAAAATGCGTTTAGTATTCAAAGTAGCCCTACATTCACAAAAGGTTAAGGCTTCAAGAAGGTCGTGAGTATGGAATTGGAAGCAGTTTGAAATGAAGTCCTTGGAATACACCTGAACATGCAAGCACTTGCAGATGTGGCAGTTCATGTTCAGCTCTCATTTGCCACCGTATCCCTAATGCTTCCAGATTTTGTGAGATGATGAACCTCAGACAGGACAACCTATTGCAGGTTGCTCTCTTAGACTAACTGGCATGGCAAGCAAGGCTAGACAGGAAGACTAATGTTGGCCTTCCCTTAAACTAATGTGAAGGCCGTAGTTGAGGGTAGATGTCATGTGTGGAGAAAAGATCCTGGAGTGCCATGTTCATAAAGAAGAAAAAGACCCGGCTGGGTCAGACCAGTGAACCTTCTTCTAGCTCAGTATTCAGTCTGATGGTAACAGATGCTGCTTTGGGAAAGCATGCAAGCCTCACCACTGCTGAGGGCCATTCCTCTCATAATTCCCCAGTATCCTAAACATTAGGCAATATAGCCCTGCTTAGCCCTTTTTTTGTCCTTTTAAGGATCTGGTTAATTTGTCTAAACATTTTCTGAACCTGCTAGTAATGTCTATCTCCACAACCCCTGTGGCAGGAAGTTCCAGGAATTCACAGACTGCTGTATAAAGAGGTATTTTATCTGCTTTAATTTAATCTCCTATGAACTTTGCGCCCTAGTTCTGTCATCATGGGATCTGATGAATGAAATCATTCTACTTTCACATCACACGCTGTCTTCATGACTTTGTAATTCTCAATACCTGTATATGAGCTCAGGAGCTACAAGAGGTTCAGAATCTCTGACTTTAGGATCTTATCTAAAGGCTTCTACTGAAATTTCTTGTGGTACATTTATAAATTAGATGTAATCTTAAGTTACAATCACATTTGTGAAAGAAATATTATAGGATAGTTGTAAATAGACGCACATCACTTCTGATAAAAAACACATTTTACAACAAGAAAACAGTAAAGATGGCAGAAGGAATTCTTCAATGTTAAACACCAACAGTAGGATATTTTTATTGAAATAAGATTGTTGAAAAAGATTAAGATTTTAAAACATAAGAAATGTCTGCTTCTGCTGTGTCTCTTCCCTCTTTTTTAAAGAACTCACTTAAAACTGAGCAATTTTAAATGAGTTTCATAATTCCATGTTTTTAAGCAATGAATCATCATTTTCATCCTTTTTAAAACTAGAATTTAAAAAGTATGCTACAACAAATAAGAGGAAATAAAATGGTATGTAATAATAATAAATATTGAAATGATTTTTTTCTGTTTGTATGTTGGATAACATACACAAGGGTTAGACTCTGTGGCATAGGATGAAAGCATCGAAATTTCAAAGGATCATGATTTGCAGTGATGAGTTGAAATAGAGTGATTAAGGAATCATGGTAAATACTGAGATTCTCACAAGTTCTAATCTCCTTCTATGTATGTTTAATTTTTGTGAAGAAGTTCATTTAGGACAGATCTCATGTAGGTGAACATGCTATACAGACATGTGTTTATTAGTCTGGCAGAGGCTTTTGATACCCTTTATTCAACTAACCCCCTGTTAGTTGAATAAAAAGCAAAGATGAAGGGACAGAAAGTGAGGAAGTCTGACAGACTTAAAACCATGTGCTTGCGCTTATGAAGAAGCTGTAGCTTTGATTAGAGGCCTGGTGTTTCTCTCTGTGTGCAGGGTCAGGCCCTATGCTATAAATACTTACTTCATCATGGGGATCCAGTCTTCATCTGTGTTTGGAAACTTGAATTCAGAAGCAGTGAGGAAGATTGAGAGGGTCAAATTTATACTTGATGTAACTCCTTGGCAGTAAACCAAGGATAAATTTGGCCCGTGTGTACAAACAGAAGTAACTAAAAATGTACAAGTGTTACAGAGCCAGATAAAGCAGCAAGTCAAGGGAGAACAGAGGGCATCAGCTTGAGAGGTAATCAATATGTGTGGGAGGCTGGAAAAGATAAGCAACACCAATGTCAACAGAAAGTCAGAAGCCGGGGAGGAAAAAAGCTATCGCAAAGTGCTGAAATAAAAACTTTCTCTTTGTCCCTGCATCCATCGGTGAAGTTTGCCTTTCATTAATTATTTGTTTAGGATTATGTCACGCACTTGAATACACTAGTATGCAAAAGCAGAAGAGATCACGAGTATTTCGGACTTCTCTTTAGGCTGGAATGCAGCCTCAATATCCCATTTCAATGGAAGAATCTTGGTTTGCACTTCTGTTTATGCCCCACAACCCATGGCCTAAAAACGAGGAATTGTTAAACAGTGTGCACAGTAAGGGCAATGCAGCTGGGAGGATCATGTGTTGTCCCCGAAAGGAATGGGCAAATAGAAAATCAAGACTGTAATTGCTCCTGTTCCAGTGTCAGTAGTTTCTAATACATGACAGAAGCTTTTTCATGAATGAGTAGATATCGAGGCAGATCCCAACCAAGGTACACATAAGACCCTGTGAGTCCAGATGTGCAAACATAAAATGTTTGCTGGTCAGGGGAAGATTTGGACTGAATATGCTGTGTTTATTTCAAGTCAATAGGGTTCTATTTCTTTCCCCAAGCTGAGAGTGTGGTCTAGAGTGTGATTTTGGAAGTGGAAAGGCTGATTTACTGTTGCTGATTTACTGGATTCACTGTTGCCCAGTGTTCTGTGCAGCCATTTATTCATATGAAATGAGGAAAATGTTGATATAAACAAGTTACTGACTATAAGACTTATACTCTCCTAACTCAGAGTTTGCCATGCCTCTGTATAACATAATTTAGAACAAATACAAAACTGATCTTTGTTTCTTTACCTGACAGAAAGGTCTAAATACATCCAGATCTTGCCTTCTCCCCAGGCAGTTTCAATACACATGCACTCACTAAAGCATTCTTAGGGAATCCTCCAAACGTTAACCGAATTTTATTTTGATAATTGAAATGTATAATCTAAACTGCTGCACCTTTTAAATACATCCTCTCTTTTTCATATCGTATTTGAGCAGTATGTTTTCTCACGTATGAACTGAAATACTTTAGAGCTTATTTGTACTGTTTTTAAAAGTGTGCTAGCAAAAAAGCCATAGTGCGCAAACTGGAACAGGTGAGTCTGCATTTTAGCTGACTTTTGTGAAGCTTCAGTAGTAACAGCTGTTAGTGCTATGATAGCATTACAGCATCCTCCTCTTTAAGAGCTTTGTCTAAACTATAGGATGGATTTACGTTCCCAGGTGCAGTCCAAACTCTTGGTCCTTTGATTCCCCCAGCCAGAGGGCCAATTTAAATGCATTAAAGTCTCTGTTTCATTGTTTACTCAGGTCTTCTTCTAGTTAAAGCATGTTGTGGTGCACACGTAGCATCCATGAAAACACCACCTCCAAAAGAACAGCACAGAGTCAGCACGGGCTGCGAACCTGAGAAAATCACTCATAATATTGAATAACATCAAGGGCTCCCTGCTTTTCCTATCTGTCACTAAACCACTGACATTTTTGGCATTCATACACAGGGCACACTGACATTTTGGCAATCATTGTAGAAATGGACTGAAATACAGGAAAGTTTAAAAAATGTATTTTAAAGTGTCCTGCTGTGCCCAGCAATATCAAAGTTAGAATAACTTAGTACTAAGAACAGCTGTACGGATGTTTGACTGTTTCTCCTGTCCAGGTATATGCATACCTTTCACGGGGACATAGAAGAAAATGGTCCTACGTGAAAAAATCTTAAAACTGCATTTGACATCATCAAGTAAAAATGTCCTTTTTGGAGAGAACCTGAAGAGAATCTCTGAGATTTTGGAAGTGACATGAAAGCTTTTCTCTCAGAGTGTAAGCGTGGGTTAAATTCCGCTCATCTGCAGTCCTCCTTCTGCATGAAAAAAGAGTGGGGAAGATGGTACATCCTGATTAATTGCTGCAGATCCACTTCTAAACACCGCTCAGCACTTCTTTTGTTTTGTATACTGTTTATTTGATCCTGAACCTGATTAATTACAGGGTGTTATACAAAAGGCAGAAAGGATAAATGGATCCTGAATTAGGCAGTCCTTTGGGTAGTCATCAGACTGGTCCTGACTGGCTTCAGAATTAGGCACTGAAGGTTCGTTTCATGCTGTCTTTGGAGGTAGTGTGTTTTAATGATTCGTCATTATCTTAAATTTCGACATAAATAGGGTTCTTGAGTCCCACATGCTATTCTAAGCAGTCGAAACTTGTGCTTTTTGTAAAATAAAATGCTTTAAAATATGCTGCATTGTACTTATAATTTTTTTTTTTGTCAACAACATTAAGGCTTAAAGCTAGTTATGTATGCGTTCAGACCACTCAGGCCCTTCTGAACATGCCTACTCATACTTCTTTATCTACACTTGGAGTCCACATCAGTGCTTACTCTTTTTAAATAATAATTCAGAATAACACAAACCATTACCATGACTTTGTCCACCACAGCTCGTTGATGCAGCTTTGAACATAGCTAGTCCGAGATATTGTCAATAAAATAAAAATGTTATCACAAAGATAACAAAAAGTCTAGAGGTTGTCTGCTCGTTTTCAGTGGACTTCTGGATTCCACTCAGTGGAATCCAATCCAGTAGACTCTTTGAATTGTAGGAGCCCCAAGATTATGTCTAGAAGATCTATTAAAGATGTATAAGAAAAAGAAATTCACATTTACATGAATAGCATTTCTCAAGGATTCTGCCTTGCTACTACAAATTTTTGAGGGGGGTCCACAAATCTCAG
Organism: Burhinus bistriatus; assembly: GCA_013397275.1. Classification (NCBI taxonomy): domain Eukaryota; kingdom Metazoa; phylum Chordata; class Aves; order Charadriiformes; family Burhinidae; genus Burhinus; species Burhinus bistriatus. The sequence goes on from VYXH01009631.1 coordinate 31,428, forward strand.
GACAGTAAGAAATCTCTAGGATTCATAGGTGCGATTTTCAAAATATTCACTGCTAACTTAATTGACCTCCTGCTGGAGACAATCCCACTGTGACTTTTGTCATTGAGTTTACCAGGAGCAGAGCCAGGCCTGAGTGTTTTAAGAATTATATTTTAATATATATACATGGTGGTCATCTTTCTATCAATGTTTTAACTTTTTAACCCCAACACCTAAGAATTTGCTAACCTAACTGAAAAGTTCTCATAGAACATTGCAGATCTGCTCTGGAGAAACAAGTGTGTTAAAAGGATGACTCAACAAGACAGATTTGTTACATCAGCAATGAGTAGTTTACCATGTGACTGGTGCAGCAGGCAAGAGAGAGATGAAAAATCTTTGTACTGGCAGAAGAGATGCTATGTTTACTATGGGATATGGTAATCTAGAGTATATTATTTTGCACTTTACGAGGACTTAAGATTCACTTGAAATTCAAAAGGTACAATAAAGCAGCATCATTTATAAATTAGAAAAGCAATGGAAAGAAAGCAAAGTTTTCTGTCTGTTTATTAATATATTTCATCAGGATCAGTCAGAAAACTCAGCAGGTAAAATTCAAATTACGGGTTTTATAGAGCTATTGGCATCAAATCACAAAAAAAAAAAAAA
>VYXH01009631.1:32146-53278 GCA_013397275.1 Burhinus bistriatus
ATTATTGCACCAAAAAACTCTTCCTGTGTAACTATTACATTTATAGTATTATGTGACCTCAGGAACAGGTCTTCTTCTTATTCTTCTTTCTTTTTTTTCAGTCATTTCATTTACGAGAAAAGACATATTTACCAAAAGGAATTACAATTTGTTCCACCTTAAAGTAAAAATAAGATACCTGGTATCCAATTTATAGCTTTTCCTTTGTTTCTATTTCATAATTATACTTTTGATTCATTTAAAATCCTTTTTGAAATGTTGAATATTAGAAAGGCAGCACAGATGCTGATTCTGTTTGCAGTGGCCTAAAAAAGAAAAGTGCAAGCTTTAATCTGATGTCTAGGCTGCATTAAAAAAATTGGATTGAAAAGGATTAGATTAGATTAGACCTTCTGGATTTAAAAATGTTAAAACTCCATTTATGCTTTAACATAATCTCCTTCCACTCTCTGGAGCCATCAAGCTGAGCTCTGTCCCTTGCAAGTATTTTTTATTATTATTATTAAATTTGCTTCTTTTTCATTTTAACATCCTAGTTTCATATTTGTAATAGCAAGAAATCCTCTGAGACAGATCTAAAAGTTCTTTCTGACCTGGTGAATGGAAGGGCAGGCACTTAAACCTCTGGCTTTTACGATGATTTTATGTATTTGTGCACAGTCACAAATGTAAATATTAATAGCTAGTTTTTAAAAGCCAAATAAGAGTGAGTGCTTTTAAGGACTTTAGAGGCTTGTGAGAGAGTGGTGATGTTTTATAGTACAACAATTTATTTACAATGCATTATTATGAAAAAATGCTCAGTTTAAAAAGCAATCATGCACTTTACTAAACCTGAAGTACCTATTACCTACAGCATCTGTAAATAAAAAAGGTATTATAATATTTGCAAGCTGCTGCCCAATACTTCAGAATGCAGATTGGATTTTATTTCTTGTAAAAATAAAACCAAAATATTATTTGGGGGTTATAGGACAGCATCTCTCAGGAGCAAAATGGAGGAATAATAATATCCTTCCTGGGATCAATGCAACCTTTTCAGTGATGATGATGACTCTGCTGCTGAATTTCTGAGCTTTCCACACCATAGGTGGGACTATCAGTTTTTCCAACATCACTCACTCTGTACTGAAAACATTCCAGGCAAACCAGAGATATCTAAAAATATTAGGTAATACTATCTGATATGTGACAGAGATTATAGAATCATAGAATACTAACTGATATGTGATTATATCAAACCACTGACTCCATTTCTGTTCAGCCATGGTGGATCAGCCCTTTCTGTTCGTCCATGGAGCTCGGATAAGTCATGTGACAGTGCATACCACCACATGTACCTTATTTTCTGCCACTAGGCACAGGCTCATCCAGAAGATCCGTTATCATGATTTGGTCTGACCTAGTGATACAAATAACTAGGTGCTGTTATCAGAAGAGTGGTGTTTGCTGAACTGGGCTGGAGATTCCGTGATTGATTCAAGATATCGGGTAGGACCCAGTAAGGAACTATGTTTGTTCTCACTGATGAACCCCACTGGGGATCCTGGTTCGGGATATTAAGAGTGAACTGTCCAAACCAGTGTCAGTCATTGTGACACAACCATAAAATGAATAAATAGTCTGATCAATAATCCCCATTCTCAATGTAGCCATCATTATCACTTCATCCAATAACTGAAAAGATGTTTATTACATCCATAATAAAGAGTAAGAGTCACTGGCTAAAAAGTTTTGTCACCCAATTTGCTATGGTCTTTGTGAGGCTCAAGGCTGTCAAGAACGCGCAACTAGCAGAATACTACTTTCCCTTAGTGCCACCCACCAGAGAAACTGAAATATTTTATGAATTTGGTGTTTTTTCAAATTTTGATCTGCTTGTTTTCATAGACTTTCTTGATAGTCACATTTGAGAACACAGGTGGTTTATGTTCATAGCACACATTCAGGTCCAGTACCTGAGCTAGATTGCTTCTAATAAAGACCAGTTAGGTTTCAAGAGTTCATTCTCATCATCTCTCAGATATGGGTCATTATATACTGCCCACACTTTCTCAGCTGCTTCAGCCAAGAAAGAACATAGTTTGTTATGTTATTTACTACAGAAACCCTGTACCGCTGTATAGACCACCAAAATATGAGCAAAACTACAGTGGGCTCATGATGAGGTGTAATCTCATATATAAAACCCAGCGAGCAATTAAGAGTAGTTCCTATTAAGAGAGTCATAGTTACTCCCCCTGTAAAACATAAAAAGATTTGTGAATAGTCACAGGAAAACTGCATCACTCTTCATCCAAACATGAGAAAGAAAAACTGTATGAATTAAAGACAATTATGGAATATTATTAACTTACTTATCCAGTTCATTTAATTTAGTACTGATAACTGGAAAACTGGAGCAATCCCAGATGCACTAGTCCTAGGAAACATATTTCTTGTCAGCTGTTATTAAATCAGAGAAACAGTGAACAGTTGCTACCAAAAAACCACCAAAAGCAGTCTAGAACCCCCTTATTTAGAGGCTGAAGTGATTTAAGTCCGGGATTTGTCACCTTCTCTTCGACTCTGTAGACAAGGTTATTAGAGAAATGAACTATCGTTAAAGGGGGAACGAAAGTACTGGCCTACAATTAACCATTAATCCTAACAGCAGAGGCACTGGAGAGATCTGGACTTCAGGAAACCAGGTCACAATCCTTACAGTGAGATGGGAAATGTGGGACTTGGTTGAAATGCAAACAGAGACAGTGTTGTAAAGAAGGTTGAGAAGATTGTGCTACTTTAGGGACGTGTACCAAGCCTACAGTGCCCTGCTCCCTGTAGAGGTAGACATCCACACATTTAGCCAGATGAATTGTCTCTAGTTTTGAGCTTATAGAAGTTGCATTAGATCCCTTTTCATTGCTTTTGAATGGAGCAATGTCAGGACTGATATTCATCAGTTTAAATTGACTTCACCCAAAAAAACATTTTTACCAGCCACAATGATATTCCAGTAGACTATTCCAATTGTTTTTATATTTCAATTCAATTCTGAATTGATACAAAATTCAAAATACTGAAACTTCAGTTGGAATAGAAATGTTAGAAAAACAAACAAGTTAATAACAAGGCACTGCTGATTGATGATTTTGATCTAACCGTATTTTTTTATTATTACAATTGAAATTGCAAGTGTTCCTACTTTGTCTTTATTCTGATCAAATGTCATCTTCTATAATAAGCAGAGTCTCTTTCACTGGCAGAAGTACCATAATGGTATACCACATTCTCCCAAGACTCTGGGTAACAAGCCCTGTAGAGATAATCATCGCTGAAAATATCTGTCAAATGATATAGTAAGAAATACTGATCTCGGGTACAATTCACTAGCCCAGATATGTCTTATTAAATTTCAGCAATTTAATTGCCATTAGAAAAAATTTTCAAGGTTTTGAACTGGGCACATGTAGTGTGGAAGATGTGATTAATATAATTGTGTCTACACTATTAACTATTTTTGAAAGTCATTTAGCTAATTGTACATCATGGTATTTTGCAGGTGAAGACTATTTTCTAGGTAATCTTACTTTTTTAGCTCTCATATTCTGTTGTTTTTGATTAATTCTACAATATTCACTATCATATATTTAAACTATACTAAACTATATTGACTATCTATGTGCCAAATAAGCAGTAAGACACAAGTAGAACAAATAACTTCAACAAATACCAGCAAAAAGTTATAATTCCACTTTCCAGAAAATATTACAGCTATTGCTAACTCATTATTAAATCCTAAACTGACATGATTGTCTGATCTGATAGCCTTAAATGTATCAAACAGATAGACAGGTAATATACAAATATACACTAATATCAGTATAAAGCACTGCTATTTTGATTTGCAGCTAACAAAATATTTTCAAAAAAATTATTGGAAAAATTCTAACTGGTTTACATGATTTCTGCAGCCCAAGTCAATTAATGTACACCATAACTTTATATTTAGTATCACTGTACAGAGTTTATAGATTCAGCACCTTTACTTGTATATAATCTTGAGGCTGTGCCCTACAGCAAACTGTCAGACTGTAAATAACTATCCTTTTGACTCATCCTTACAGCAGAGCAGCTGTTTGAGGACTGTAAAGTTCAGCAGGTTAAAAGCTGAGTAGGTCTTTTCAGATAAGGAAAAGGTACAACAGGACGGAAAGACTTACAGAAGTCTTAGTAAATGCCAGTATCTGAGGATGTTGTCTGTAAAGTCTGAAAAAGCCGTATGTACAACTTTCCCTCAGGGCTCTTTGTCGCCTCTTTCATGAAATCCCAACCTTGGTCACTGAAGTGGGGAAAGGCTCTTTCCCTCCTCTTTGTGAGTGGGTCAGTCAAGCACAGAAGGTGGCACCTAACCTAAGGAGATATTTTCATTTTCCAGCTCAGTGAACTGTTTAGGCTGACAAGGCAGAGTGAGCAAACCTACCATCATCTTGCTTCTATAATAAGCCCGACTCCTTCCCTTGTGCTCCCACCAGTTATCCCGAGTTAAGAGGCTGAGTTCACTCAGCTCACAGAAGGACCCAGCCTGAGGGATAGACTGGGACCACAGGCAGGAGCAGTGGCTGGGGGTTGCAGGGGAGCAAGACCTTTCAGCCATGGAGAGCCATAGGATCAGCTGAGCCACCAATGAAAACAAAGCCTTCATCTTGCTACCCTGCTCAGGTAAAATATCTGAATAACACAGAGAAAGGAACAAATTTCAGTGAGAATACTGGTATCTGAAAAGACTCCAGAAGTGTTCAAAAGCTATGTGGTCTACCAGAAAAACAGGTTCCCCAGGATGCATAGCCCTAGAGGGACAGTATGCCTGCATATAGAAGCCTGTAAGTCAACTGCAGGTCCAATGGAAACAGGTACGAGAGGGAAAGAAGTTTTCCAATTTTATCTCACCAAAGTAGATAAAGCAAAATACTTTTACATTTGGTTTTAATGTTCTTAATACTTTTTTTGTTTGATTTTAATTTTTAATCTTAAGTGAGACTTCAATGTAATTGAATTACAATAAATCATTTCCCAAATAATTGTATGGAGAATTAGAAACTGGAGCACTGAGATCCTTCAGCAAGCACCCAGCTTCTCGAAAGTATGACAAAGATAGTAGATGGTCTTCTCATTTCAGCTGTCTGAGCCATATGGAGAGCTAGTATCACAGAAATTAAAGGAGGAAGAGGTATCTTTGGTCAATGCTGATCAACAGGAAGGATCTCTGGAATGCAGTAAGACTCCGAGAACACTTGAATCCCCGGACTGCTCAAGGGAGTTTTTGGCACGCCACAACAACTTTTGCATTTGCACTTTTGCATTGCATTTAAGCTGAAGATTATTTTTTCTGCAAAACCGCCACTTGCATTATTTCTATTAAATGCAATTCAGCATGGGGTTTTTTTTCCATAAGAAAATGGCAATGACGCAAGGTGTGAATCTTAGCACTTTTCATTAAATCTTTGCAAAGGGCAGTCCACAGTAACTTCACAAAATCAGTCTTATTTTAATTTAGTAAGGAAGAAGAACAACTAAACTGAAAGACATAACCTCAGATGACATACACAGCCTTTCTCTGTGTTTTTATTTTTGTGTCCATTTATAAGCTAACACATGTGCAACTTCCTCTTGTAGACAAGTCTTTCATTGTCTACTTTCCAAAAAAAACTTCTTTGCCTGTAGTATCTAAACACTTCTTTATAATTAGATGAGTTTTAATTGCATTTCTGTCTTTTATGTATACGTATAGATATAGGTATATATGTATACAAATATTTTGCTAAATTTTCTATACCAAATACCACTGTGATCAGTTGGTATGTAATATTCTCTGAGAAAGATCCCATGCTTTGGACTTAAGTGTGTTAATTAAAATATAATAAATCAAAAATACATTAATCACATTTTAAAAATATTGTAAATGAGAACAGTGAAAAATACATCTTATATTTTGTCCTGTGACTCATACTTTGGCAATAATTCTTCTGTGTAAAGGATTAATGTACTGGAGAATCAATATGCTTTCAGACAGATACTACATCAGTGTGTTTCCTTTGTTGGTCCATATTTTCATTATTAACAGTTTATGTCAGCAGTGGCCTCTGTATATCTGGAGTATTTTTAATTTATTTGATCATTGTGGCATTCTTGACTGTCTGAGGGATCTCAGGTAGCACAACAAAGTAAGAAACCAAATTTAAGACTAATATATTGCAATTAAGATTGCCAAACTAAATCACATAGACTGGTTGCTGGATGTAATTGGATTGCTTTTAGTTTGCAAAGATTTTTTTTTTTTCTTTCTGCTGTGCTAATAAGCTTGACTGAATTACTGATTCCAATTTCATTCTAGTTGTACAATCCACTATTTTAGGGTGTTTATGTTTTACCAATTGAATGTTATCAATTTGTCAAAAGTCATCAAGCCAGAGGTAGTTTTGTTTGCTAGAGAAACCCCTTGGAATCATTGTTCTTTAATAATTACATTGGAATGGAATCACAATTACAATGAAATTACATTGTTTGTAATTTAACAATGACTGTGCCTACAGAGCAAAGAAGCATGCACTTTAACAGAACTAATATAACAAACTTTAGGAGGGTGTTAATATAAACCCAACCTGATTTATTTGTGAGGATCAACCTTCTCATTTCAGTACATCCTGGGAATATATACCCTGCTGCACTTCCTGTGAACAACAGTCACAGGGCTCAAGTCACTTTGCATTTTGGCAGAAACAAACTGTAGCACAAGACCCTTTCAGTTGTTCCTCGGGCTTTGGCAGACGGGCTACACCTTCGGCCCCCAGTCTGACTGCAGCATGCATATCTTGCAGCTGATGAACGCGTTCACATGCCGCACACAACTACCAAGTCAGGGTCTGCCTTTTAGCCACAGCACAGAATTGCAGCCACCTCTTGCTGCTGATGGCGTCTAGACTCCCACTGCAGTGGGGCTGGAAGGCATGCTGCTGGGCTGGGCCATGCCGAGAGCTGCAACTGCCTCTATTTACAGCCATTTGAAGTGTCGGGTTTGGTAGGATAAAATATAGTTGCCAGTTTCTCATTCAAGGGAACTGTTTAGCTCATTCAGAGACAAGGGTGTGCAGCGTGGGTGACTAGCACGCTGACGCAAAACGAGGTGTTTCCAACTCAGTAGTATAAAAATAACCTTTACGGGACAGTGTTAGGCTCAGATTTAGTACAAGAAATTGTCCCTCATCCGGTATAACAACTTTTACCCAGTAAAGACAATAAACCCTTTTGTTTACTATCTCACCAAGTCTGTGGTGATTGTTTGCCAAATCTTGCCCACAGTGACGAAGTGGATAGAAAGCTCAACTTCTCTCACTGGCTAAGTAGAGATGCTCTGAGCTATTCTCCCAAAAGGGCACAAGGGTAACTGTCTGTCAGAGCAGTGGAAGAAGGGCTGAATCTTTGTCTCAGTAACAATTCAGTCCCTGACAAGTTGTCGAGCAGTTCAGATATGTACTGCTCTCTATCAAAACCATTTGCAAGATTATAGTCTCTTGCCATTCAAGAGATGAATCCTAAAATGCCCCTGGTTCCAAGCTCTGAGCTGAAATACCTATGCCTTGTACAAAAATTCTGACAGATATTTTTGTTGTGTATTTTTGGTCTGATTTTTAGATTGATTTTTCTCCTACATCAGAACTTTGACATTTGCTGTACTGCATTGCTTGTTTGGTGGGGTTTTTATTGTTTGTTTGTCCTTGAGCTTACCCTTCTGAATCTCCCAGAAGTCAGAAATCAGTGAAACTTTCCACTGCATACAGCTACTCATGAAATAATAAACTGTTTCATTTTGTGCCCTTCTGCACTTCCCTTAGTTTTGATTTCACAACCTTTAACAAGAGATCAATGGAAACACCAGTGCCTGTAAGCCTGCCTATCAGCTGGCATTTTGCAAATATTTAGAGGAAATAAAATTGTTTCTTAACTCAAGATGAGCTAATTGGCTTCTTCTGCTTATTCCAGTAGGATCTGTGGGTTGTAACCAGTGTACTTATCAGATCTAGTCTATCTATACGTAAGGCAAGGACTGCCACGGTTCTATCTGCAAGAGCAATGATGGTTATTTCAGAACACCACACGCTCATAAGAAAGATCCCTTGCCTTCATTTTCCAGTCACCGAGCTTTTAAAGAAACATAAACAATCAAGTAGGCAGAAAAAGAAAGGATAAAGACAGGTGAGAAGGTAGAAATAAGTAACAGACAAAAGGGGAAAGAAAGAGTGAGAAGAAAACATAGAGGCTCACACTCCAGTGGCATTTGTGACAGAAAGGAAATGCATTCTAGAATATACACACTCCTTTGATGTACACACTTTGTGTAAGCACTTCTCCCTTAGGGGTAGTCACATTAATAAGTGTAGAAATACATTTATATTTTTATTTTGCAAAGCTTGTAACCCATCACATGTTCCTAGAATAATTTCTTCTCCTTGCTGCCTTCCTCCTTTCATTTGCCCCTAGTAACTAAATCACCCTTAAATAACTAAATAGCACTCTATTTAGATGACATAAATTTAAAATCTCCAAGTTGCCATCTAATCCTAAAAGCAAATAAAGTCTGAAGGTGTCAGCATTTTCAGTGTGGAACTACAACTTCAGCACTTACTTTGGGAGGTTTCAGCCCTGACAGCATCAAACAGCTCTGTCATTAGCAGAATTAAATACCTCAAGCCCTGTCAAGTTCTACAGATGAAAAACCCTTTGTGCTCTCGCAGGCCTTCATCTGAGAGATTTGCTCAGAATACAGAGTATACTCTAAAAAACGTAGTTGAGTCATGGCCATAGCAGTGTCTAGCACGAGTCAGGGACTTAATTGTTCAACTCAGGTAGCAATAAGTTCAATTTCTTTTTCAGCATGAGGGTTCAAAACCCTAGAAGTAAACACTGACCACTAGGAAATTGGCTTTTGACTCAAACATTGAAAACTGTGTCATTTGCATGGCATTATACTGAAATTAGACAAGGAGAAGAACTGAACAAGTTGTTTGAATGGCTAAGCGAAAAGGACTCTAGTCCTTAAAGTGACTTTGGTACCATTTTACATGCACTATTATGCAAGTATTTGAACACTGTCTTGAGTATAAACATGATTAAAATTATTCAGGAAATAAGATCAAAATAAGAAAAAGTGGTTTACAAAAAAATGCCAGAAAAGAATTCATTAGATTTGTATCCGCTATCAGTTTTCTGATAAACTTTCTAACGTCTGGTTTTATACTTTTTTTCAAAGCATTTATTACTATTTTGACAGACATCTATATTCTTGTGTAAATGCAATATAAGATTTCTGCATATTAAATTAGCAAAATTATTCTCTATTTTTTACATACTGGAATAGGATTTGTGTAAATTTCTGGAATTTTCCTTAGTTTCCAGTCATTCTTCAGTGAGTTTATGAAAAGCACAAATTGCAGAGTCATCACTACCTGTCCTAATGAGCCCAGCTGAAATACACTGACATAATGGAACAGATCGTTTCACACCAAAATTAACAGTTTTCTACTGATTGCAAAATGGGGGAAGGGCAGGCTATGTGATACTTGTTTTTCTTACCTCTATACAAAAATCGTTTCCATTCAAAATATTTTCTAGGTCACTCAGCTTCCTCTTAGGTCCTTTTTATTTGCTACTCTGATAATATTTAATTTGAAGTTGTGTTAAAGCAGAAAAACTGAAAAAACACTGTACTGAAGGTTGCGAGGTAAAGGTTTCAGCAAGCACATGAGGACATAAAGCAGAAAACATACAGTTTTCTAAATATATCTATATTCATTGAAAATCAGACACAGAAAATACCTCTAAGCAATGATCTTTTCCTAATGAGATGTACTGGGTGACCTAATAGGTAGTCCTTTTTTGTTCAGTCCCAGACTCTCCATACAATTAAAATATCAATAGATTTCAAAAATAGACATACCAAGTAAAGAATTTTGCATATAGTCTTCATGCTTCTTTACAACATCTTCATAATATTTGCAGATACCATGAAAGAATTCAAATGTATTTAAATCACCTAAAATTTATCAAAACAATGTACCTTCTCTTCACTTTGAAACAGGAAGAACGCAGTTCCTAGACTTAGGCATAAAAATATTGGTGCTGATTTCCAAATTATGACATTTCTTCTCAGACTTTTTTTTAATATACTAAAAGCAGGGGAGGATGTAGAGCTATTTAGAATCCCTGTATTTCTTTCTGAATAGGAAACAGCCATGTGAACTGCATGTATTATCTTGGATTTACCACTTTTGAACACATTGCCTGTGTATGTGGAGTGACTACATTTTTAAGACTTGTACATGCCAAACATTTGGAAATCTCAGGCAAATGCACTGAACTGGGCAGTATCAAGGGCAGTAGCTGAAGTCCTTTTAGCCTCTACTTCACCATGGAGCTGTTTACCTGAGACAGTGTTTCTGGATAGTGAGTAGCCAAATTAGAAGTGTTCATTTCAATAAAAATTCATAGATAAAATTAGAATCACAGACTTATACAATGGTTTGGGTTGCAAGAGACCTTAAAAATCATCTAGTTCCATGCTCCTGCCGTGGGCAGGGATAAAGTGGATTATTAATATTCCGGTGATGTATAAGTTTCCTGTGACACTGAGTGGCTGCCATCAGAGTTGAGTAACGGAAGATGGACATTTCATACAGAGCTATATGCCATCATCACTTTGAAAGAAAAGCACTTACAAGATCAAGGAATGGTTTGTTAATATATATCACAATTGGAATAATAATTTCTTATTATTTGTTAAGGTCATATTAATGTACTCTGCTGTACTAAAACTGATCTGGGAAAAAAAATCATAGTTGTTCAAAATCCTCAGAAATCCCCAGCAAACTACACTCAGTGGGCCAAATGCTGTTCTCACTTAACACATTTATGTAGACAAAACTGCTTCACTGAAAACCACTTGATTCCTCACACCACAGTGTAAGGAAGAGGCTTACTTTGGCCAAAGGTTCTACATCCAGTTTAAAGTATTAAATAGTAACATTTGCAGCTCAGTATTTATATTAAAAAAACAAGGCCATGGATTATCTGAGAATAGAACAAATTCCTTTTATTTTTATGAACTAATATCAGTAAGTGCAGCACTGAAGGACTGATTCCTTCCACAATTGACTGCCATTTCAGTCTGTGCTGTGGCCTGTTTCACCTTTGTTGCACAATATAAACTCACCCTAGCTGCATTTCTTCGTCACTACTGGATTTGCTGTCTCCATTCGTTTTGTCAGGGTTGCTCATGAGTCCATTTGGTCTTGAAGAAAGTTTTTTTTCTCTCCCTGGATTGTTTGCTGACAGAAGTTCAGTCTAAAAATATTTCTGTCTTGCCTACCTGGGCTTTTGTTACAATTCTCCTCGCCCCTTTGTACCCTTTCCTCTCCAAGGATCTGCCTGACATTTACTGATCTTCTAACTATGGGTTGTGCTGAGCATCCTGGTAAGCTGTGAGTACTTCTCCTTAGAGGGTCGACAGCGTCAGTGTTCAGAGACTCAAGAATCTCCTCTCAGTACATGCGCTGCTGCCACTTCTCCATTCAAAAGGGCTGGAGGATGCTTCTGTGCTATTCAAATGTATTAGCCATGACCTAGGTTTTTACCCACGTCATATCTGACAGTTTAACATCAAACTCTCTTGTGAAAGTTATGCAGATAACAATTACTGTGAAAAGCAAAAGGAAGGTTTGCAAAGGAATATATCACAACTCAAATTCTTAACAATTATATCCATTCATACTGGGACAAATATCAGGGAATTTTTGTGTAACACAAGAGGAACTACCAACTCCATATCTTGAAACTAGTCCTAAGATCATGAATATAACTTGAGAGCTGAACGATCTCATATTTTGCAAAGTTGGAGTACTTCCATAAGTTGCTAAGACTGCATATGAAATAACATTTTAAATGAAGCTTAATTTGAAGGTGGTCAGAAACAGCGAATCTACAATGTAGATAACTAAAAAGGGATTAAATTTCCCATAGTGCTTGCACATCAAAGGCACGTATGTGACTTCCTCTGGGTCCTGTGGAGGGTAGTGATCCCTTTTTCATCTGCTTGTTCCTGCTTCTCCTCTTCTGTGCACTTTGCCCTGTAATATGACAAAATTATTGGGTTTGCTTCCTGCAAAACCTCTGAAGATCTGAACATGCAATAGGTCATCCCACTATCTAACAACTGTCATTTCAGTTTACATACTAACTATATGCTTATGATCCTACACAGGATTTCTGAACTAGCTGTTTCACCCTCAGGTCTCCTGAGACTTGTCTCACAGCAAGAATATTTCCTTTGCAACAAGCCTAAACTCTGCTTGGGTTTGGTCTTTCTTCAAACACCATCTGCCATAGCAATAATCTGTGGAGATTTAAATTTACTTTTTTAATGCCAACTCGATAGTACTGTTTTTACTATTCAGTTTTCTTTATTTCTATATTAACATAAATAATGAAATGCAACTCTTTATTCATCAGTTACATGGATATAGTACTAAGAAACCTTGTGATCTCTGAGACTCCCTCAAGCAAAGGGAAGACAGTCACTTCTTAAAGATGTATAATCTAAGAAGATCTTTTCTGGTGGAAGCTGTGAAAGGACTATTTGAGATGAATAACACTGCAATAGATCACATCGGGAGAGACTATGCTCTTGCATCCTGTATTTTCTCTTTTTCTTCTATTGAGTTAAGGACCAAAATATTTTGGTTCTTTTGAATGTCAAACACATCTTGATTAACTGTGCAGAAATGTAGTTTTTAAAATACTAGTATGTTTTCACAACAAACAATTTTTTACACTCTTGCTTTTCTGTTCATCATACTTAACCTTGCAAACTGCTCTGCAGTGTAAGCCCTCATCCAAGGAAATAAAACCACATTGTAAAAACAGCTGCTTTAGTGAAAAAAAAACCTGGACGAAAATTTTTTTCTGTCTTCCTGGAATGCACTTCCGATGAACCACTATTCCTTCTGGGTCATTTATGGAATCAGCTCAGTTTACTAATGACCTCAGATATTATTCCTGTTGCAGATTTTAAGGTTATCTACCCGTCTTTTGCACATTGCTAATACATGTCTGAATATCACATATAGTTCAGTTACACTTGAGCATTTGTGTTTTAACATATGCTTGTCAAAAGGAAGCAAAAGCATCATGTAACTATTACAGCATCTTTACAGCAATGTTTTACTGAACCTGTTTCCTAATTTTTTATGCAGCTATCCATAACATGGCCTAATAGGATGGTCAAGCTGTGAAAAATAAAAATGGGTAGTTAGGTATAAATCCTTCTACTTCTGACCATGCCATGGACTTTTGTGATTTGTAGCTTAAAGCCCCTGCTGCAGAACATGCTACAGGTAGTGGATGCATCTGTTTTTTGTGACCAGAGAGTAATGTCATAGGCTCAAAAGATGTCACAGGAAATACTGCAGACTTCAGGTGGAACAGGGAGTACTTAGGTCACCTAGAAATCAGGCCTATTATAAGTCAGATGTTGGGTACCTAAAGCTACAGTATCCAAAAATTATGATTGCTTTTTTGAAAAGTTGCCATCTATTGCCCCCATGCATCAACAAAAGATGACTACATAGTACTGTGAATGCTCTGACACCTTGGTCAAGTTTATAAAGAATAATTTGATCATGTGAATAGGATAGTAGAAGATATGAAAAAATTATAATCAACATTGTAGCTCTTAAGACTAGATATTTTTTTCATTCCACTAGTCTGTATTATGTTTTCTCTGATGTCTTCCAGAATTAGTTTATTTAAAAGGTTTTTTTCTTTCAGTCCTTTATCTTTTGTTCTTAAGGGGCTGGAGTTTACAACATTAATTTAGTCTCTCTGTCTCTCATGTTTTTCTCATCTTATTTTAGTAGTAACATATTTTCCTCAGGAACGAAGCTTTAATGTCTTTTAACGATGTACCATTTACAAGAAGAGTGCTCTGGTTGTAGCATATCCACTTCTGGTTTAATTAGACTGCTGCTCTTCTAGGTTCCTTTCATCTTTCAAAATATATCCTACCATTCTCTATTTTTCCCTTGCACTTCTTCTATCTGGTTTCTAATTTTCATAGGAGTTGAAGAGCTTGCCCACTTTTAGTGTTCTTTGGCTTCAGAGAGCTTGTATACAAGCTCACAGATAACAAATGCTGGTAACAAACACACATGCTCAGCAAGCTCAGCTATTTGTTTTTCCACAGAACAAAAGAAAAAAGAAACATGCATCAAGAAAAAAGGAGAGGTTCTTTAGAATAAAAGAGAAGGAGAGTTTGAATTAATTGAATTATTTATTTGGTAGTCCACTCTTGTCTATACTAACATAAACTTTATCATGTTTCTTTAACCCTGGAGAGTAGTCATATGCTATAACATTGATGAGTTTCTGCACATCTTTGAATGTGCTTTGAACACAGTGTTTATGCTAATTTCCCAAGTGTCTGTTGATCACGATCTTCATTTTCACAAGAACATCCAGAGTCACACTTTTCGCTCTCGTTCATGGTCAAGATGAAGCATCTGCTGCCTGCCATCTTCACTATCATCATAAAGAATGACAGTTTAAGAGCTAGCAGGCTAGCGAAAGTGTGCAGCATGCACTTGAGAGATAAGTGTCCTGGAAAACTGGCAACTCATGTGTATGCAGTTTTTTCTGGTCTACCTTTCCTTCCCTCCCCCCACCCTTTTTTTTCTTTCACAGAATTAGCTTTGGTAGCAGTATTGTAAACTGATTAGTGCATGCCAAATAGATTGTTTGTTTGATTGATTTTTCAAATGGAGACCTTTTATTTCATCTTCATTTTTTAAAAAAACAAAGGTTCTCCAAGGAAGGGGGAAGAACAAATGACTTCTACATTCTGAATCTTCCAAATTTCAGTTTTCTGTGAACTAGGTGAAAAATCACATCATAGACATTTCAAAGATTGGTAAAGTATTGATGGTTTCACTTCACAAATTGGGAGGGGGGGGACTGAATAAAGAAAGGTTAATACCCTTTGACTAGTGGAAAATCTAAATCTGTTAGTTCCCACAACAATGGCTTATATTCAGTTGAAGGCAATTTACTCTAAACTTCTAATTTTTTTATGGCAGAACAAGCAAGATTCAACACTCAGAGAACCACATTTATTTACTTATTTTAAAATTATTGACAAATAATCTGAGATTAATCTCTACCTTTTTTTTATCTTTATTAATGACACAACTCTAAATTACTGAATTAAAACTGGCAAACCTAGACAGCTGTGTTTGATCTTTGGTCAGTGAATCCAAATTGTCCTGTTAAAGTCAGGGCTTCACTGCAAAGATGCAGATATTTAGGAACAAACACTTTCTAGGGGAAAAAAAAAGACAGAAAGGTGGAAGCAGTCTCTGCTTCTCAGAAAGGGAACTGAAGCAGAGATGTGGTGATTTACCCAGTTACTCAGCTGTTAGCAGGAGAATGCAGCAACCTCCTGCATCTCAGTGTGCTCTTCCCTATAGGGCCCTATTTACAGAATTATTCATGGCACATGGAAGGAAAACAAATCCTAGAAAATGTGGAAGGCACAGTTTTGCACAGGCTTTATATAAATGGAAACGTCTCCCAAGACTCTGACTTTTTATTCTCCGTAATTTTGGAGTGAATTCTACGTGGAATTTCTATGTTTCACAGCAACACTTAAAATTATATTTAACTAATCTCTGGCCAAGCTTTTTTCCCTCTTTTTAAGCACAATTATTGAAAAAAATTGTTAAAACTTTTTGTGAACGATTTCCATCCATTTAGATAATCCTTTCATAGATGCAACGTCACAGCAATTTGTTTCTAATAAAAGACACACCATAGGATTGCTGCTTTCCAAATGCCGTCTGTTTCCAACTATAAACGGCTACCTGAATTAAGGTGGTTGCTGTTCCCAGATTTCAATCTTAGTGCAAAACCATCATACTACTTTTTTACATATAAGTTAGGTATAAAAAAATCCCTTCTTTAAGTTCATCTTTGAATTACTGATAGTAGTGCTTTGCACAGCTTTTAAAAATCACTCTGTAAGTCTCATTGGTGCTATAAGTTTTCAGAGAAATTGAGAATAATTTATTATTTTAAAAATACTCTACTTTCCACTTGTGTAAAATTAATATTTATTGACTATTTAAAAATATTATTAAAGGTCAAAAAGGGTCTCCAACATTTAGGTTTCAGAAATGCCTTCAGAAAACCTATATTGAATTAAAAATAGATGGTGTGATTATTTTATTTTAATTACTTTTCTCCAAAGGAAAATATACTATCCTGTGGGCTTTGTAACCTAGTGGAATGTATTAAAAATAAAAAAAGAAGCAGACAAGAAGTTAAAACAAATTTGTGCTGCCTTGGATTTTCTAAGAATGTGTATCTTCTGTAAATGGAATTGAAGCTTTTTCCCATAAAAGTGGTGTTCTTATTATCTAGAAGCTCAACCAGTATACAAAAAGTATAATTCTCCAAGATGTTACATTTCAAATTCTACCCCTTTTTCTCATTCTTGGATGGGGCAGGGTGTGATAGGAAAGGGGAGCAGGAACTCATTTCACAGAAGTATGTTATAATCTAAAGGACATTACCAGTCTCTCCAGGGGAAATCTAAAGGATGTGCACCTTAAAATGACACCTGGTAAGTCCTTCAATCTAAAGATCTTCATGAAGCTTACTTTTCTAGTATATAGAATCTATAGTGTTAGTTTATCCTGATGCCCTGTTTTGCTCTTTGTTTGTAACTGATATAAAATAATATGGCTTTGGAGTGGCAAGGATAGTTAATGTTGTTAATGACTCTTTTGCACTGTAGTGACAGGGCAATCACTACATAGCATAACTTATCTGTAAGCACTTTATGAAACTGCGCTTTAGAATTGATTTTTATAATCAAGTAAGAGAGAAACATAACCATCAGCAAAATTTGTTGTTATACTTAAGTGGTGTTACCAAGGGGAATGCAGATCTGCGTGCAGTGATTCTGATTCCTCGTTTCATCATATATTTGCTCTTGGCCAGTACTGGCCTGAATGTGGGTCACGCTGATAATTAAGATTTACTTTCAGCTGATGGCTACTTTTTCAATCATCACAATTAACTTCTGGTTTAATTTGGTTTCTAGAGTCATATATTCTCTTTATCAGTGGCCCTAATAATGGTACCTCTTATTAACATTATGAAGACTATGCTTTTGCGCCTGGTCAAGAGTCAACCCCTTTGGGGAGTAATGCTGCAGAACGTGGCACTTGTCTTACTCTTCTTGACAAGTTCTGTAAAGGAATAAAAATCAATGGCCCCTCACATGCACTTGCATTCTTATTTTTGGGGATGCAGCCTTCAAGAAAGCAAAGAAAGGATCACACTCAGCTGTTGAGTCTTTCCACATTGCCATCTATCTGGCTGAAAGCAGCAGACTTGTCAGTCACAAAGCAAGAAAGGAACTGAATTCATGAAATGGGGATAGCTAAGAACTGTCATTAACTGTCTTCCTAAAAAGGACACGGAGCGTGTGTCAGACTTACTGTTGGCCCAACGGATAGGTGAAATCTTGCAATCAGCATTAAGAGGGGAGAAATGAAAGGGAGAGAAGAGCTACTTACGATGTCTTGTTACCTGCATTGTTTCAATAAATTACACTGTTTCTTTGTACAGATGGTAAATGTTATCACATCTACAGCTCTTAACTATGCATCCAGTGCTGATGTTCATAACATGTCTCCTACAAGCTTAAGGCTGAACGATTTGTCATCTCATTAAGCCCTTTGGAGACAGTTATGCCTCAGGGGGCTCAGTCAATCAACAGCAGTAGAGAAGAGCTGCATTTCAAATTTTCTTATTTATAGGACTTGAATAAGCAATGAAAGTGGGTGCAAAACACTTTTAAACTAAATGTGCAATCATCATCATAACTTGGAATCCGAACACATGACATTCAAAGTTGAGCAAATTGCTTATGTTTCAGAAGGCTCACTAGAGTTAATCGGCAATCAGAGATTGCTCAGCTGGTATGCAAAACAGGAATGGGGGAGAAGGGCAGCAAAATGACTAGGAAAATGGTGGAGATGAACAACTGAAAGAGATCATTCAATCAGTAATATCACCAGCAAAAGCTGCAATAATACAGTTGTCATCAATTGTCTTGTGTACATCAGCAGGGGAATACCCACGGAAACCATGACTGCAGCGTGGTTATACTCTATCCCAACAGGTACCAAAAGGATACTGCATATAATGTGCTGTGTTGGAAAATGCAGAACAGGCAGGACAAGCACGTGGTGTTTTAAATTGCTACCATACACATGTGATACTGGGACGACCAACAGAAAGCTGAAGAACAATGCTGTGTGGGATAACTGACTTGATATTTCTGGGACTGAGATTTCAGCTTCTTCTAGTGACAGGCTTAACTATGTCTGTCCGAGCTTTCAGGCCACAGCACTACAACATCTTTCAGGCCCTGGATATCTGGGTCCTGCAAGGCCGTTTTAATCTGTATTTTTAATTCCGTAGCTTTGTGTGTATAAGAACATGCTAAATAATATGAGATATAGAGTAAGTCCTTTAGTACTCATGGTCCTCACTGTGCTTGGTAAACGTGTCCAGACCAAATATATTATACAGAGCATAAACTTCTGTGTAAACGGCAGTGTTCAAATGCAAACCCTTTGTTGCTGCTGACACTTCAGTGCTGCCAAGCGCTTCCACCCCTTTTTCATAGTTCAGGTTTTATTCTGTATTAATATGGCCATGTGAAAAATGGGCTGGTCAACGTATTTCCTTCCTGCGCAGTTCTATTGCACGTGGTTTGCAGTGTTGAGGTGTTGAAGTCTGGGAGCAGTGGGTCATGTCCTCAGACAATATACATCAGTATAGCTCTAGAGAAGTCATTAAGCAAAACCTTTTTTTTACCAGACAGAGAGCAGTACTCCTTATCCAAAACCTGTATCATGTGGATTGTGATTTCTAAATTGACAATAGTAACTTTTCTACTCAGCCTTTCTTCCTTTAAGACCTAGCCCATCTTAAATCACGTGTGTATCCTTACAGTTTTAAATACTGGCAGCTGCCATTTCTGTTATTGATTTGATCCTCCCTTTATTCTGCCTCAGTAAACTATTCTTGTGGAAATTATGGTTTATGACATGTCTTAAGAGCACACAGGACAGTCTGAGGATATTAGTATAGTTTCTCCTAATTTGCAAAAATCAGGCCCACATCTAAGTGATTAAGTGTGCAAAGCCCAAACCATTTTTTTTTTCTGTAATTATTTAGTGTTTTAGGCTTCAGTGTCAGAAATTATGTCTGAATTACTTCTGTAAATATTACTGCTTATTAGTAATATGCTTGCAGATCCATTCAGTATGAAAGCCTTAAAATCACACAAAAAAAAAAAATTTAAAATCAAAATTTCAAGAGTTAAAATGAGAAATGTGGGTAGAAACTGTATTATTAGAATTGGAATATATATTTTCACTTAAAAGAATTTGAGATCAATTGTTCTTTTCTGCAGGAAAAAAAGAAGTATTTCCTCATTGCTAAACATTATTTTCCAGTCAAGAAAACATAAATGCAAGACAGTTTGCTTTGGCACAGGGACAGCTCCGCAAAGAGACATTCTAAAACAGGAACTGAGCAAAGTAGTTTATGCTAGAAATATTACTCGACTGCCATAGAGGTACCTGGAAAACTCCCACTAATTTCAAAAGAAGTTGAATTTGAATGTATGTTTACAAACCATTGCCAAAAATTTTGATTAAGAAAAAACATCAGTATAAAAACGCGTTTAATACAAATGTCACTAGTTGAGGAACATAATTGTATTCTTCAGTGAAAGGGAAACTTAATTGTTACATCATTTCAACTGAAAAAGAATTAATTAAAATACATTAAATATATAGTAAACAAGTACAGTACATATAATCAGTATGTGCCCCATTTACAGGTCATTTACAGTTTGCTGAAGATATTTTAAAAGTGTCTCGAGCATATTTAGAAACAAGTTCAATAGAGTAACAAATATATAAGGTCTCTTGCACTCTACTGTCTTATAGGAATGCATAACAGGCATAAAGTTACTGCTTTAGAGGAGTTATATAAGTATTAAACAGTTGTGGAAGAATAATCAGCTAGAAGTCAAGAATAAATACACTGATATTGAAGTACATGAAATTGCCTTGCTGTAAGACTGGAGTTTAGCCAGTTGTGAAACAGCCTGACAAAATATATTAAAAAGTCAGCATTTATTCACCATTTCAATGTACATAAATTAGACTCATTTTCACAGTCATTTACAGATTTACGACTGCCAGGAGGTATGCTGCTATATGTTAGTATAGCTTCAGGTATCATTAGAGTAAAATGATTACCTTTGAGAAGATGGCCTCTGTACTGCTGCAGGACAATTCCTAGTCTAAAAAATAAGAAAATGGCATTGAATAGATTAGAAAATATTCTGGAACACATGCATTTAAGCAATGGTGAAGATGTATTATATATTCTCTCCACAGAAATTACAGAGGACATCTATCTGATACTGATCTTAGATATAGAGCATAAACATTCAGCTCAAGTTTTTTTCCACAGATATGTCATATGGACTTCCATTCAATACCTGTGTCAACCACTATCATAACAATCATCTAAATAAACACTATTATCTTTTTATTTCTGATGGAAAAAAATTATTTTCCTTAGATAAAACAGTGAAGTAAGGGAAGTGGGGGTGGAAGACACCTATACTTGTGCAAAGCATTTGACGCTGGATGAGTGGCATTCCTTAGAGGCTGGTATTGGGACTAGTACTGTTTAACATCTTTGTCGGTGACACGAACAGTGGGATTGAGTGCACCCTCAGCAAGTCTGCCGACAGCACCAGCCTGTGTGGTGTGGTTGACGTGTTGGAGGGAAGGGATGCCATCCAGAGGGACCTGGACAGGATTGAGACGTGGGCCTGTGCAAACCTCATGAAGTTCAACAAGGCCAAGTGCAGGGTCCTGCACTTCGGTCGGGGCAATCCCAAGCACAAATACAGGCTGAGCGGAGAATGGCTTGAGAGCAGCCCTG
>VYXH01009631.1:53359-76599 GCA_013397275.1 Burhinus bistriatus
AGGTGTCCCTGCCCATGGCAGGGAAGTTGGAACTAGATGATCTTTAAGGTCCCTTCCAACCCAAACCATTCTATGATTCTACGATTCTATGATTCTATACCCATAGACCATATCAAACCAAGTGCACAAGATAATTTCCTGATGCCTGCGCTCTCCTACAGGTTGCCTCCTCTCTACCACTGTGTTTCAGCTTACATGCAGTACTTAAAGCAGATCTGATAGCAATTGACAGGAGTTTGCTAGCATTTTTTTCTCCTTTTATTATTTAAACTTGCACAGGTAACACTCCCAAATGAAAATCAGTTACTACCACTTATTTTTTACAGTTTACAAAGTAAGTTTCATAGGTCCTACATGCAGATCACATGCAGGAAGTAATCATCACCTAACACCAGGCATACTCTTTTGCCCCAACTCTCTCACCTGCCCCTACACACACACAAACACACACACAGGGCCCAGAACTGTCGGAGATGGGAGAATTAAAATAATTACCAACAATACAGTATGCCCATAAGTAAAGCTTAAATTTTTTTTTACAAGCAGTAATAGGTTCAATGCTGCACTAAAAACAGTAGGCAAAACAACATTGCAACATCCTCTGGATAATGTAATATAGTATAAAATCCCTTGAAATATTATTTCAATCCCAGATATTGGATGATGAGCTGGATTTATTCTTCGTGTTTTCTAATGATCCGGCTATGAGAAAAGGAATCCAAGTTCCTTGCCAAGAAGTCTGAGGTAACACCATAGTGTGAAAATATGGCTTTCCATTTACTTTTCTCCACTGTACACACTGAACATCTTTCATTCATATTCAGTAAGGAAGTACTCCCCAGGCATCCAAACCTCATACCCTGATTCCAGTTTGAGATTTGATTATCCACCTTAATCCCATTAGACACTGATCTTTTAAACAGCAGGAAAATTGCTGACAAAACGCCACCAAGAACATTAAAATTCCATTCACAGGGGGAATTTAATGTTACAATTAGTTGCAGGAGCAACATAAGCATTGTAATTGTTTACATTTATTTAGCCACTGAATGAGAATTAAAAAATGCTGAAGGAAATATCACGAGAAATTGTTCTATAAATGAAAAAATAGAGCAGGAAAGCAAAACAATTTCAATTTCTAACCAACAGGACTAAGTTCCATTTGTTTCTAACCTAGCTGTTGTTGATAACTTGAGTCTAGTTATTAGAAAATGGGACTTTTTGCTTCTCTGCATAAATGAAATACATGCATTTCTTTTGGAATTATGTTTATCAGAAACAACTCCTATAGAATTCTGTGGTATAAGGAAATCTGAATTGTTCCATCATTTGGGGAATCAACCTGATGGCAAATGCCTAAGGCCCATGTACAAAACCAACTGTACTGGAGGGGATTTCATCTCTGTTTCACTTTACTGAATCCCTGAAGATAGGTGCATCCAGCCCTACCTCTTTCCTGCCAGATGTTTGCCATTTGAAACAACTTCTAATGATAGGTATTCCACAGTCTTCTGAAGCAATCAGTTTTGGTGCTTCACCCTCATTACTACTTGACTCGTCTCCCCAACATCTAACCTAGATGTCTCTTGCTACAGCTGAGGCCATGACCTCTTTTTCCATGCGTCATGGTTATGGACAGCACATTTCTCCTTCCTCTGTGCATATTTGAAGGTCATCACGCTCAAATGATGGAATGGGCAGACAATAACTTCATGAAGCTCAGAAAGGCAAATACAATGTCCTGCCCCTGAGGGAGAGTACCTTCATACATCAGTGCAGTCTGAGGCCCAGCTGGCTAGGTAGCAACTATACAGAATGGGACTTGACAATCCTGGTGGATAATGCCTTGAA
Organism: Burhinus bistriatus; assembly: GCA_013397275.1. Classification (NCBI taxonomy): domain Eukaryota; kingdom Metazoa; phylum Chordata; class Aves; order Charadriiformes; family Burhinidae; genus Burhinus; species Burhinus bistriatus. The sequence goes on from VYXH01009631.1 coordinate 55,211, forward strand.
AATGAGTTTGTCCTTTGTTTTTCTAGTCAACTTTTTCTGTAGACATGTTTGTGTATGAAAAGGCATTACTGAGAAGACATAGATGACTATTCTGGGAGGAGCACAGTGGGAGAAGAAGAGACAATAGATACAAAGTCAAACAAGGGAAATTCCAGCTGGACATACAGACAATTCTTCCCCATGAGAGTGTTTAAACATGAATGGGTTACCCAGTGAGGTTTTGAAATCTCCATTCCTGCAGGTTTTGAAACCTCAGTTGGACAAGACACCAAGTGGCCTGCTTTAAGTCTGAATTTATCCCTGTTCTGAGCATTTCAGGTGGGAATACAAAGTTCTAATAACCTTCAGCCAACTAGTAAAAATAAATTAACATCCAGAAAATCCAAATGCTTTTAAAAGAAACATATAATATTAATACACTGAAAAGCAGACTACGAGTCGATAGGCTGAGAGCTTTTAACATGCTGAACAAATGCACAGAATTCAAATACTTCAGCACTATAAGAATTTACCAACATATGCATATTCCCAGGTATTTTACCCGTAACGCACAATGTGCCTTTTGACATTAGCTTATAGCTGTAGCTTCTATCCTTGCAAACCATTCCTACACACTGTTCTAAGAAATGTCTCCCAATTCTGCAAAAGCGAGCTTTCAACTTATTGTGTCATTATTTTCAAGATTATATTTTTTAAAAAAAGTCACTCTGGATTTGGAAAAAAAAAATCAGATATATCCTAGAGTTGTTAAAAATCCCAATTTTATTCTTCCTATTAAAAAGGGAGAGATTTTTAATTATCTCTTTGCTTTTACGTGGCAGTTGAATTTTTTTCCTTCCTTATTTTTCTGTGTTTAAAGACTGTCTGCTTTGACAATAAGCATCCATGCAAACAAGTGGAAAATGTAGTAGTTGAAAGGAAATTCACAAAAGCATGCATAAGTGTGTGCAAGTGTGAACATAAGAATACACATTCACAGTTATGAGAATTAGTAAACCATCTTTAGGAAGAGTATTAATGTGAACAGTATAATATTCAATAAATTATATATCTATATCCCCTATTTTTCAGATTTTTCTCTGAGAAGAAGCGGGTTTTGGACCTAGTGTGTTAACTTTTCAGAAGAAAGTCTTAATTTCATCCCTGTTTTTTCTAGTCAGTCTTTCTCAAGATGTACATTGATTCTACAACCCCCCTACTGTACTGTAAGAAATCCAATTCCATATTGCAAAAGATTTTATTTGCTTGTTTGTTTCCTGCACGTACCTTTGGGTTGGGGAGGGGTTGCTATTTATTTTTATGCAATGTTTTCACTATTACAGGAGAGGAAAAAAAGGACGAAATTGAATATGGGTGTAAAACAACCTATCAGAGATTTTATTCTGAACTGCACAGATTATTTTGTTGTGTCTATTCTGAATTGTATTTTACCAGACCGGGAATAAGATACATTAAAAGTCCAGCATGCAGTCTCTTCCTCCAGTTAATATTTTAAAAGATATATATTGCACAGATGAAGCAATCAGACTTACATCCCTTCTCTGAAAAATCCTTTCTGATCATAACAAGTACTTTAAGATGCGAATATAGGAAAGGTCTGCATCAGTGTGCCATCAGTGACCACTGTTGACCAGAACTGAAAAGCGCCAGATAGGCAGACATTTGCTGCCCTCTTTTGGAACACATAAGTGAAGATTCAGCAGATGATTCAATGTGGTTTTGTTTTTATGGATATTTAGTCAAATATGTAGCTTACTGAATTAAAAATTCATTGTTGGGTTAGGCACTTAAACCTCCACCAAAACAAAAAAATTTTGGTGTGATGGATTTTTCTAGTAAATGGGCCATGTGGATGCACCAAACACATTCTTTAATATGAGTAATTGAGTATTTATTTTAGTGGATAACTCTCATATTTTATCTGTTAATTTTAATAAAAGGGGGTTTATGCAAATATATAAAGTGAGTGAAGTGTCCTTGAAAAAATAATAGAATTGTTCTTTCTGTTGTAACAGAAAAAAGAATTCGTAACGAGTAGTAATATCTCTTTATTAGTAAGAAATCTTTATTCATTATTTATTCTTTATTTATTCTGCCTTCATTTTGACCTGACAGACATGTAACTGAATATTAGAACTAATAAACTAAGAATCATATCAGATGCAGCATAAAATTTTAATCTGAAATAATACAGAAGTCTAAGTAGCTTATCAAAATTGTCATCACATACAAACACAGTAAGGAAATTATCAGCAAGCTATCAGAGACCCTAACTGGGGCATTAGGACAATAGAAACAGGATATAATACCTGCCAAGGTCATCAGAACTATACTAGAAAAAACGGCTGTTTGAAAAGCAAGCAAGGAGAAGTGTTTTGAAGCAGTTATGTTGCTAAAGTAAGGAGCTTCTGCTAAGTAGGACAGGTTGCTAAAGATAACATTATTATATGCACAAAGAAAAGTCCATTTACACTATAAACAATCACTGTACACATAGGTTAATCTGTACCAATGTTTTTTTCCTGGATTTTTTTTTAATCATGATTGTAAAAGAGACACAATTTTCACTACCATTTAAATTTGTGGACAACGACAAGCAAATTAAATGACTCATTTTTATTCTTAATAAATAATACTGCCCTATGCCATTTTTATACATGATAATTTTTGAAATGCTATGCTTTAATGAACATGTTGTGTGGTAAAAACAGAATATGGCAATTCCTATTGTGATCAAACTCTCTATAAAGGCAATTCTGAATGGCCTTCACTAAAATCAATTGTCTATGCTACATGATAGGTCTCAGCCCTGAAACCAGATCCTGAGTTGAGTATTCTCTGTGTTTAGGTAGTAACTATTGGACTTTCATGCAGTGCCTGTTTTACATTGAGAACAGGCTTTATCAAGCTCCAAATTCAAATTCTGATAGGAGTTTAAAATTTGTATCATCTCATTTGTGATCTGGATGGTTCTGAGTCAGAGAATGCAGTTACTGGGCTGTGAGACTCTAGAATGAATTATATTGCTTGGTGTGATTTCTGTCATTGAGATTACTAAAGTAATTTAAATGTTGATAACGTTTTGTCAAGATTATCAAACAGGAACAAGACGATTTTAAGTGACTGTGTATCTTTTAGAAGGTAACTATATAGTGACAAATTTGAAACATTCAGTGCAATGGCTCTACAGCCCCAATTCAGTGATCACTACAGTACCTTTCAAAAACAGGGCTTACTTCCCAGAAAGGAAGTTACAAACATACATAGGACTCTAAAGCTTGCTTGGATTATATACAGTGTGGAAGTATTTCTTCTCCATTACTTACCTGTTTATTAAGCTTTCAGCTTTTGGCTGTAAAATACAAAATTACAGTGATACATTACATGTTTTTGCAGTATAAATATATCTCTCATTGCTCAGAAGGACCCAGGAGACAGATCAGCCCTTACAATTACTCTGTCATTTTCCTTGTTGATTCTGGACTTAGTGGGATTAACAGTGTATTTTTCTGTCCACATTAAAAAGTTTGAACCATTTCGTCACTTCCACATTTTGGTTTTTGCCACATTCTTTTTTTGTAGTTCTCAGCTATCAGGCTTAATTGAACTTGAACACCAATCTCCAAACTGAGAATATCCCTAAAATGTTGTTTTGGGAAACCTGAAACATATTTTTATTTCCACCACTTCACTGTTAACTGTGCTTATTTACTATTCTTCGTATTGCATACATAAACACGGGAGCAGAAGCAATCCTGACCAAAATATATAAGGCTATCGACGGTACAGGGCTTTAACAAATCAGTGGATTCTTGTATTTATTGCACAGTGCTTCCACATCTGCACTGGAAACCCCCAAAGAAACTCTCCAAAGAAACCCCTCCATAGATTCATGTAGAAAAATCCAGTGTATCTAGTACATGTGACACTAGATGTGGCATCCTATATTCCTCTTCATGCACTAAGATTTCTTTTTCTATTTTGTCAAAAAAAGTATGTATTTCAGACTGAAAATTTTTTTTAAACGGAGGCTATTTCAGTTAGGTTTAATCCGGTAACCCAATGTCATGCTCATTATTCATAGAAGGATTCAGAGAACACTGGATGAATCTCTGTTACTGTCTTTAGAAACTCAGTGAATAGTGTTAGTCTAAGCCTACCAAGTAAAAAAGTGCATTTCACCTACCACAAACAGGGCTCTGTCTGATTCACATCTAATCCTTGATGTCAACAGAAAATTTCCCTACAGTAACAGAAATCTAACTTGTTTTAAGTGGAGGAGCCTGCAATGATTTATCAATCCGTCAGCAGCCAATATTACAATTCTACCAAAGCAGATTTATCAGATGCTATAATAGAACACAATCTTTGTTTATCTTTTACTTCCACTTCACCTGCAGTACAGGAATTTGAAAACTTTCTCAGCCATAACTAGAGTGTAATTTCTGCCAGTCGTGCTTCCAAGTATGCAATCAGTCATTGACATCCATAAACTATGATGACTTTAGAAAGCAGTATACGGGGAATAGAGTTTAGGAGCCACAGCACTGATGATCTTGGGCAATAGATCATTACAATGTCCTTCAAGGCTATCAGTGGAATGGCTCATCTACTGTCTCTACAGTTCCCCATGTAGCTGTTCAGCTGAACTGATTGTGATAAAGAATTTGTACATTTGGCATTAGAGTTTTCATAAAAGGTCTTAATAGCTTATGTTACAGTGGCTGTTACTAATCCTATTTTGAACAGATCTTTCCAGCTATACTTGCAAAATTCATAGCTACACAGCTGCATTTGTAAAAAGCTTACTTTTGTGTTTGTACATAAAATCTGAGTGTATGTATTTGTATACTTATGGATTTGTGCTTTTTCCTGGAGCGATGATGAATGTCATAATTACAGCAACAGGATCTACAACTAGAACAGACTTAGTATTAACCTGACATGTTCAGATTTTATCTCCTTTTCTTCATTGGCCAAATATAACATGAAACTTTTAAAACATGTAATAACTATTATACCATAAAATTATATTTTTATTTATGTAGTCTGTTTCGAAGTTTTCCCTGTTCCTATCAAGACCTTGCTTTTTTTTCCTTTTTTTCCCCCAAAGAGGTTAATTGGCTTCACAGTTGAATTTACTTAAACCATAAACTGCTTGCTGCTGGATTACTACTCAATAGCAACCAGATTTCAGAATTCATGCATACATAAGGATACCATATATACTATAAACTTGCACCACCTTAGCTCTTCGATTAACATATGTTCATATCTTGAGGGCCATGCCTTTTAGTAGTTTAATAACCTGAGAGAAGTAAAAAGGACATATATAATGCACTTGCAGGGGACACATGATGAGTGCAGTTTCATCGTATGTGCAGTACGAGCTGTATCTCTCTCCAGAGATCTTCAAGGGTTTAGGATAACAGGAAGGCAAAGAGAGACAGAGAGGTGAACCACAGTTGTCAGCTGTTTTATTCTCAGTTCTAGTTTTCTTAAGGGGTTTAAAATTGTCACTGTGATCAAAAGCCTAGCACTTAAGACAGCCCCCAGGCAGCCAAAGGAGAACAAGACTTTCATGTTTAGTGCCTCCTATCACAATTTATAATATAGAGGTTGATTATCACTTCCACCATTGCAGCATTTCCTGACTGGGTATAACAGATATTAAAAAAATGTGTATGCCAACAGGTTTCCTACAAACCTTCCTTCTATATCTGCCCATTAAAAACATGTGAAAATACATGCCAGTATACTGAGGAATACCATTTACACGTACATAACCTCTGAATGTCTAGTTCTGTCCAGCTGCACTCTGCAAAGGAAACTTCATAGGACTGTATGTTCCTCTAATCCAGGAAACAATTGCTGCTATTCCAGTCTCTCTATATGGGCAACCTCTCTGGCTTAGAAAACTTATCTGCTGACCATCCTGCTTTGAAACACAACTATCCATCTCTGTATCAGGCTGCAACTGGATAAAAATCATAGCTCATGCTAAAGATGCCATCCAAGCATGATACAGGATAAAATCTCTGACACGTGCTAATGCTGTTTGGAAGAACCCTTCCTAAGAGTTCTTGATTTTGCAGTTTTCTATTGAACACCACTCACTCTGACAGGGTTCAAGACAAAACTCACATTTAAATAGTGGCAAAGCATCTATCTGTGTTCTTTTACTGCAACCAAACATAAAACAAGAAAGATGGATAAGTAGGAAAAGATTGATCACCTCTCTTTTTTTTTGGCTTGTATTTCTATCCTACTGTCAGAAAAAAAATAAAAATGGTTAGGACAATATTCCCAGAAAGCAAAAGTTTTAATCAGCCTCTGTGGTAAATGCTTTCAGCCAGAGGGGAAAAGCAAGCTGAGAAAATTATTAATGTCAAGAATCTGACCTGCACAAATTTCTTCACAAAAAGATGAGTTCCAATAGTTAAAATTCTTAAAAGGATATAACCTTTTACCAATATCATAATTGTTTTGAGAACCTTCGTTGAAAAAAATTTAAAAAGGAGAAAATTACAGGCAGCTAGTTTTAACACGCTTGTACTTCAGGTGACTTCTGAGTACATGTTGACTATGTTGCCATTCCTTGGAAAGCTTCCTCATCAGAAGCCATAGAACATGCACCCCGTGGAGCAAAGTATTATTTACTCACTTCTCTGATGGCATTGCTCATGGCCTAGCCTTGGCCACTCATCTCCTGGGTCATTCTGAACAAATCATTTCATTGGTCTCCTCAGAGACACAGAGACAACAATATTACCTCCTATGGGAAGCTCTCCAGCATCTGCTGATGGTAAAGAGACTATTATGTTGTAACTTACACCTTCATCAGAACCTGGATTAATTTTTTATTGATTCCCAGTGAAAGTAGCTGTTGAGAACTTCCACCTTTCTTTCCAACATTCTTTCAAATTTCAAGTTACTCACACTGAATCAGATAATATATCTTTCTGTATGTCTGTATAGCACCCAATACCGAGATATTTGCAACCTGATGGAGTACAACAGGGAGCATAATAACAGTAACACGTAAGGTTAGAGATGATTTTTGCAGTCCCGTATTAGGGAAGAAAACTGTTCCTCAGACTTCTGATTCTCAGAGTAATTGTTGCTCAAACAGAGCAGGCTTTCCCATTTCAGAGAGATGCTTAACCCCTGCTTGGAACCACAGTTTGGACCATGATGGTCTTTTGTCAGAGTAAAAATCCTAGAATCACTGTGTGAAAACTGTTGGTGAAAAGGAAATTACGGTAATTGAGGTACAATGTCTATTTCAGTGCTATTTGATTTTCTGGTTTGTATGCATTTGCTAGAGCCAAGTGTTGTAGTACCTTGTGTCCTTATTGACTTATTTCTGTCATGACATTAGTTGTGATGTGATATAGCAAGTTATGGCACAGTGACCTGCTACAATCCAGTGTAAGATGGTACATAGGAAACTTCACTGAAGTGCTCTTTTTCCCTTCAACAAAGCTCAGACCATCTGACACTTGAGTCATCTCAACTTGAGCGAGTAGATGATGGTGCAAGACAAATGGATCTCTAATGTTATTACAAGATTTGAAAAGGGAAGTACATTCCTTTCATTCTACATAGACATCCAGAAAAATTAAACCATGAAGTAACATTTTTAACAGCCAAACTATTAAACTTTCACCTTGTTGAAGAAGTTATGTCAGAGAATTTTCTTGTAATTTGTGGTCTTAGATTGGCTTCATACAACCTTGAAACTAACCAATAACGTGAGAGAAAAGCTCCGAGCCTGTCTTTTCTGGGTTCCATCATGGTAAATCACAAACAAATATTTCTGTAATAAAATATCTCTTTTAAAAAAAGTCAAATGATAAGTTACCAATTAACAAGGCCTCATAAATCCATAGCTTTGAGGTAACTGTGTGAGAAAATGAGTGACATAACAGTCATATCCTTTGACTCAAACTTCTTATAAGAGTATATCAAACTTCTAGAAAATTTAATAAAGTACCAAGAGGCTTAAGTATTTTCACTTAATTCAAAATAAATCTATGGCTTGGTAACTGGGCACGGTTTCCTGCCCTGCTCTAAATTTAAGATATGTAGGGTGTTGGTGCTTCAGTTATCCATTGTTTAAATTGAAGTAAAAGTCTCTCCTGTTGTTGTCAGGGTAAGTAGGGTCTAAAGGACCATAATTTCTCCCCCATGGTACTTGATGCAGCCCCAGTTGTTCTGAACAATGTACCCTCAGTGTAGATGGCAAGGAATAGACTACAGCATAGCAGCGTTCAGCCTCTCCCTTGCAGAATCTTTCTACCAGGCTGCATGGTTGAGGGAGTCACATAAAACCACAGCGTGGCCTACTTAAAAATCAAAGCTAGGGAGATGCCCTTATTTAGGTCTAGCATTTGCAAGCCAGCTGGCATGGAGCTCTTAAGCATTGACAAAATACAGCTGTGTCTCTCACCATTGAAAACACCAGGAAGTTGTTCTTTATCTACTTTTTCCAAGTCATAAGTGATTGATCCTAGCAAAGCTAGAATCTGTATTGCAATTCCCTTCTTTCATACTTTTATTAATTAATTTTGGTATTGATTAATTTGAGTTTGATATATACATTTGTGAGAAGAAAAACACAAAGAAAAATATATTACTTCTTTCCTTATGGAGGGGGTCAGCTATTCATTCTTCAAACATTCAGCATGGCATTTCCTTAATTTTCAAGAACACATTTGGATGTCATTATTGAATGCAACCATTAATTATATGCAATTATTTTAAAAGCATTCTTTTATTATGATTTATTATTTTTATAGTGTCATACACAGATCAAGCTCCCACTGTGCTCGGGACTGCAGAAATTTACCATAAAGATGACATTTGCGCATGCACAACTAAAAGATATGTAAAGAAGGAATTTGCTTTTAAACTTACTCAAAATCCCTCATTACAAACATCTCTTTTTGTAATCCTCTGAGAAAGAGGTCTTCCTTTCAATTTTCACAGCCTGAAAGCATCCTGGACACGTAAAGAGAGTGAAGAAGTGCTCATCTTAGCATTCTAGATGAGAAGACATCTATATATACTCTTTGCATGTAAGTTGAAAGCAATGTGAAGTGCATTAGAGCATAAATTCTAATGGAATTGTGAAGTTTAAAGCCTTTATATCTGGAAAATACCCAGGGTACCTACGGAAGCCCTTTATCCCTATTCATCAATATTACTCCAGTAGTCTATGGCCTAAAAGTCCCAGCTGATGGGACTTGTTATGCAAGGCACTGTACATGCAGTGCTGTAAAACCTTCCAGTGGAGACACATGAGAGGCTACTGGCAATACTATAGACTACAATAGAAGACAAAACGGGAGAACTGGAGTAGGAGCTCTAAAGAAAGAACACTGTGTCATGTGGCCCAACTGTAAAATAGAAAAATTGCATGTAATTATTTCCCAAGCTGAGTGTGATGATGTGAAAGGGAAGAACTAATGATGATGCACTCTGCTTGTTAGAGGTTTTTCCTTCCAGGAGCTCAAGGTTACAAGAAGTGCTCTTCACTTGGATTTTTTTTTTTTCTTCCTTCCACTAGAAATGTGATGGTTACAAATAAATTCTGTACACAGGGAGTTAATAACACTCCAAAGGTGTTGTGAAATAATTTTAGTTACTAATGCCAGACATATAGTCTTGGCAATATTTTTTTTCCTGACTTCAAGCATCCTGTATTGATTGATTAATTATTCTAGCAATGAACTAACAAATATTGACCTTATAGAGTTGAGCAGCATTTAGCCAAAAGTCAGTAATCTACATCGATCACTTAATGGAACATCAAAGCTCAGCATCTCTGACAGTTTTATGTCATTCAGCAAAAATCTGTCTATGCTTTGATGATACCTTGACCTTTCTTATTAGGCATCCTTGGCAAAAAACTAAAAGCAATAATAAAATTAAACCTGTGGATAATGCTTTGTTATCTGCAGTGAAACAGTCACTGCTCTGGGATGCTCCCTGCAGATTTTCCTACCAGCAGGGGTAGCATTTTTTTTTCCAAACTAAAAATATCATTTTCTTATTATATGATTGGGCAGCATGATAGACTAATGTAATTTTACCACATTAGAATATTAGGAAAACAATAAGGAGAAAACACCCGTAGATATATTTTAAAAAAACCACAAACACAACATACACACAACTTCAGAAGAGGACTGTGAAGCCTGTAGCCCTCTTAACAGTTAGGGATCTGTCTATGCAGCTGTCACAACATCAGCAATTTAATTCAGCTTTGTGCACAACAGCTATTACTAACAGCCCTGATCAGGTACACAGAACACCCTTTCTAAGCTTATTTACCCTGCTTCTGGGGTATGTTTTCCACCTCTAAACCTAGCTAACGTGCGTTTTCACATATAGCAAATATTGCAATCACTTACGACTGCAAGCACAGACACACCCCGAGGGGATTGGTGGGGTGCAGTAGCAGCTGAATGGGGAAGGTTTCTCACACAGTTTCCCACTCCAGAGCAGCAAAGCCTCCAAAGCCTTCACTCTACACTAGTGTGTAGCACCTCAAGCCAGCTCACCACACTTCTTCAAGGTAACTCTTTGCCAATCGTTAGGGAGGTGAAATGTCAATAGCTATCACAGTACTGTTATAGTCAGGAGTAAACTTCATGCCTAAGCAAAGTAAATCTGTTCTGCAGCCAGCCTTGGATGACAGGAGGAGTGGTACATTGACAAAGAAAGCACCAAAGTTAAACTAGGATAGAAGAAGATAGATTATCACCATTTTTTTTTAATCCCAGCAACTGAAGTAGTTCCTCCCCTTGCAAGAAACAAGTCTAGGAAGTCCTCTTCCAGTTTTCCCAGAGAACTCTCTCTAATTTCCTTCTCTGTATTATTCAAGTACCTCTTGCCTAGAGCAAGGTGCTGTAGAAAGCACCTTGGGAACTGGCATTTACTTACCTAAGTAACTCACGAGAGTCAGGTGAAAGGCACTTTCCACACTTTGAACCCCATTGCTTCACTAGTCTGGTTTACAGGCAAAATTAGTCCAGCCGTCCCTTCCCCTGACTTTCAAAGATGTTCTTTAGATCCCAGTCTAAAAGGGGTCAATATACATCACAGTGATGGCTCCTAGTTAATACTGTTGCAGAAACAAAGATGTGAGTAGGGTCCATCTGAGTTGTGAGAAGTATTAGAGATCTACAGAAAGCCAAGAGAGACAAAGCAAAGACTTTCAGTCCCAAAGCTTGAGAAGGTTGTATGATAACAACAGTCCAGTTGTAGAGAGTCCTGATTCAGTCTCACTGAAGATGTTGCTACCATGTCAAGATTGTTACCACAGAGGTTCCTTAATGATAGTTATTTCTTATTCACTGACACAGTAATTCATAGTTTTATTTCTTCTTAATTGTTTCACTGGGATCTCACGTGAAAGTCCCTGGTTTTGGTGAAATCTTTAATTTTTACTAACATTAAGTTGCATCCAGGTTGGTTTTTGGCTTTGAATGGCTGCTTTTCAATGATTGATCTTCTTTTCTATTTTCTAGCTGCACTGGTGATGATTTCAAATATTTTGCCAAGACTGCAATTTTAACTGGTTGCCAACTAAACTACATGCATGAGTTACCATGACAAAATGGTGCAGTTCAATGTGAAAATGCTTGTAATTCAATAGAACCCTGAGCATTTAGCTTCTATATCTGCTACAGATGTAGCCCAATCTTGGGCACCCAAGTAAGAAACCAGATTTTCAAAAGTGCCAAATAACCAGCAAGCTTTTAAAAATTCATCTTACAGGGATCTGAGCTTTTTTTGAAGATGATGGCATTCAGTGTCGAAATGCAGTGATGTATACTTAGAAAATCTACCGCAATTTCCTCAGTAAAAGTCATTGGACTTGGTATTATTTCTACGCAGCCTGTAAGTGTTGCAAGGAAATGAATAGTTAATAAAAATCTACAGTGCTATAGAAATCCACCTTCTGCACTAACCAAGTACAAAAACAATCTCACTGTTTCCTACGTTCTGGCTTAGGGGATAATTGCCTCTTACAAAACCTTTTCTAATGGAAGAAAATCATAGAGAAATGAGGTGTAAGTTCATCACACCTGTCCATCTCCCAGCCTTAAAGCAGGATCAGCTCTAACTTTGGTCATTACTCATAAATCCTATGGGCTAGACACACATTCAAGGATAAAACATATAAAAAAGATTTAGTTTCTGTCCAAGCCTTCTAACTGTTAAAGAAAAACAATAACAAAAGAGCAAAATTAATGCTATTTTTACAAAAATTCTGTGTTCTAGTTGCTCAAAAACAAAAGTGTATTGGCTTTGATATTCAAATTCATTGTGTATGGACATATACAACCCCCCATTTGTTTGTTTCTTTTATATATAAGTACGACACCTTATTTAAGTTTCATCTGAAACGATGGCATGGAGCAGAACTCTGGAAAACACACAACCTGACTTCATAAACTGTCTATAATCTAGAATAATACCTAAACATTTTACCACACACCATATAGATGAAATTGCATGCTATTATCAGTATCTGGAATAAAGGACACTATTTGTCTACTGCCCTACGACAGACATTCATGTCTGCACATTCACACACACACACACACACACTCTTCCAGCTACAGAACTGAAGAGATATATTATTTAAAACCACTTCCAAGTAATGGAGGTGTTTTTTTATCACCCTGCCATCTATAAAATATGCTTTGTTCACAGAACTATATTGAGTAGGGAACTCAGGGTAAAATAAATTGTGTTGTTTTTCTTTCCTTGAGTGTTAATTTACTTTTAAATATCCTAGATGTACCCTCTTTAAAATGGTACATTCTGTTTCTATTTTACTGTATTCAGCAATCAGTGTCGATTACTCTTGGTAACCATGGCAACAAGGCAGCTAACTGTTCTTAAATCTTCATTTGTCCACTACTTTTACAAAATACTGTACAGTTAAGAATGCTTTCTTACTAAAGACTTAGGGAAAAGATGGAAGGGAGAAATACATAACCTCTTTTAAATATTAATATGATGGGAATATGTTCTGTAAAATAAACGTTTATTCTCTTTGGGATTTAAACATTCTTTAGGATCCTATATTAATAGCAATTTTACAGTTTTCAGGATCTTCAAGGCTTCACTATACTCTAGTATTGTTCTTTTCTTGTCTGTACTTTAAATCCTCCCTGAGGACCTCCAGGATCTTTTCTGCTATTAAGAGTTTGCCTTCTGTAACAGTCTGCTGCTGGATTACTAGTAGTACCATAAGATAATAGCTTGAGAGCCTGGCACAAGCATAGTTCTCCTCTGATTTCTTTTGACAGCCTTAGAGGTTAGTAATCTCTACCATGATACAGAATAATTTCAGCTGCTTCTGTGATTCTCATGAGCTCCAGTCCTGACATAAAAAGACAGCCATATTTGTGTAAAGAATCATGGACTTGGGATGAACAGCGTAGATCAACATGCAGAGAAACTAAAAAATGCCATCCTGTGAACTGAGAAGACTAGAAAAAAGGTTGTGTTTTCCTACAATCATGTAAATTTGTAATGAGTTATCAATAAAGCAACCTTTAGGGAAGGGAAAAAAAAAAAGGAACAATTGTATGCATCTGTGCTGTTTGGAGACAATAGAAATCCCATTTCTTTTTCAAATCAAAAAGCACTGAAAAAGGTTAGGTATCAAAAGGATTCTTTGACCGATTTTTTTTTTTTGTGAATTGCTTAGGATGACATTATTTTTTTATCACTGATGATACAATAATTTAAGCAAGCTTTGTTGTTATGTGTGCGAAACATTTTCTCATTACAATGTTTTATAAAAATAGATATATGCTTAGGATAGTACGTGTTTGCATACAACAAATAGAATGCAGTCCAGTAAGCCATCCACATTTTACCTTCCATTTCTTCAGATATCTGCTTCCAGAATCTCTCGTGCTCCTAGTCACGCACTTTCTATCACTGTGCATTTCTCTTACAAATGTTTGGTTTCTTTTCATATAGCGAGAAATATTTATACACACACATACCGGCCGCTATTTTTGGAGTAAAATTGTTACCTTCTGCACATGAACCTACAAAATATCAGCTTGCAAGATAAAGGATTGACAAAAACTACAATGAATTGAAATTGGCCTTTCAGAATGGAAACGCCTTTTTAACCCTGACCAGTCCCTAATAAATCTCATAGAGTACTCTGGATTTGGTTACTAGAAAAAGCACCTGTAGTTGTAGTTTGTCATTATACTTCTAAATATGTCTCCACAGGCAGAGCTGTAGCTGCCTGGCAGCCCTATGTATAGTCATGTTTTACCCATACAATATACGCAAATGGGGAACTCTGCACAGAAATGGGATGCACTTTGGGCATAGGCTGCTAATAGACTTGAAGATTTGGTCCCAATTATTCTCTCTGCTTTTTCGCATTTTTTTCAAAATCTTTTGCCATTATTATTGAAAGTAGCTGTTAAGTCAACCAATAATTGCTTTCTTAGTATAATAAATCCACATCATATATCTTTAACAAAAAATTGGGCATGCAATAAGATGTCATAAATTGCATAGCTGCTGTGATTCTGCTTTTGGTAAATATTGAATCCAAGTACAATCCAACTCTGAATGAGCACCCAATTCTTGTGAAAAGAGAGACTGCCTTCCTACTACTCCAGTCTTACAAATCCCATTACACTAACTCCTTTCCAAACCTAAGTGTAACCATGTCTCTTATAAGACTTTGGTTTCATTTACCTTCCTTGAATTTACCATCATCAGAAATGCCTTCTCTGTGACATAAGGTTTAAAGAAAAACATATTCTGATAATATATAATTTCTACTTCACTAAGATATTTTTTGTTTTGCTTTATTTTATTTTTGCAAAGGGAAGTAGGTATCTGTGATGTTGTCAGGCCTGTTACTGAGATTACTGTCCTAGATTTGGTAAACTGAAAGGAATATCAGTGTTTTCCATCTATCAAGTGCTCCCTTATGTAATGTTTCAGGGTAAATTTTAAAACTCCAGCTGGGCTACAGCTGAACCTTTTTCTATCACTGCAGCTGAGCTGAAGGCATGAAATATAATGGTAAAATGTACATTGGAACCAAGTAAAAGGCCACTATAACACTGCCATTGTCATACCGCTACAAGGATTTTATAATGTACAGCTACTGCTTTTCTCAATTGACATCATATAGGGCTCAGCTAATGGAAAGAGACATGGAACATAATGCACCAACTAGATGCTGGACAGGAAACAGTAAATGGATCATGAATCCAGCCCCCCTAGCTAAAGCAGTCAAAACTCTGAATAGCAGAGAGACCAATGTTTTTAGCCATTTTCCCTTCCAGACATAAGCCAAAAAAGCCCAACACTGAAGTGTTTTTGTTATCTGGCTGCCCACCCTATCGTTAAAGCCAGCCAGCCATGCTCAAAAGCATTTGCTTTTAAATGAATCATGGCAATACAATAAAGATGCAACATGCAGATTAAGTTCAAATCAATGACAGAAGCTGGGGCTTACATCAGTATGTTCCAAAGTGCAAAAATTGCTCACAGTCAGAGAAAGTTCATCCAATAATGTGCCACAGGGGGTGAACAGAGAGCAACATGCTGAGTTCCGTGCAATGGCCTTCGTGCTACTGCTGTTCTCTTGAGCAACTTTTGGAATTTAGTAAACCTGTCAGCATTGATAAAATTTTCACCCATACAGTGTGATGGCTGTTTAAAGCAGTAAATGTCCTGTTACATCTTTTTAGCTCTTTGGCTAAAGAGTTCTTGAGTACCTGAATAAACTGTGCTTTACAGCACCACTGGTTTTAGACGGTATGAAAAAGTCTTTATTTAGAAAGAGATAATAATTGCATAGTTCTCCACAGGCTGCAAGCTTGTGACTTTGAATGTGCAGGTTTCCTCCGCTACTGGAAATATTTTTTTTTCTCTACAAGCACATCTAATTGAGCACATCAAATGTCAATTTGTCTTTAAGCCTCTCCCTAATGCAACTGCTGAAGTCCGCAAAAGACAATGCTGGGAATGAACTAAAGCCAGAACTCTGTAGTCAAAACCAAAGTTCTCAGCTGATTTATTTCCTTTTTTTTTTTTGACTGACATTATCTATATCTCAATTCTCTTCCAGGGGCTCATGACCAGAGTAAATACTATCCCCATTTCTTCAAATTTAAAATTAGGCACTTCAATGCTAAAGACCTCAGTAAACTGCTTGATTTTTCAAAGGTGGTGAGAATATAAAAGCTTTGAAAATTGACCTGTGTCACACCTGATTCTAACCAAAAAGTTTTAAAAATTTGGACCTTAATTAGAAGGAAGTAATGATCTAAATAGAAATAATAATGGCACCACTGGATCATAATGACTCTCATATATGCTGCACTTTCCTGGAAGCTATAAACTGAACCTTTCATTTGTCCCTAGAGCTAATTATGGGGAAGAAAATGTGATTCTTTTTGTTAATAAGCCTCTCTCTGAATAATGTTTTCATAATAAAATAAAGGTAAATAACACCATCATACTGCTTTTAATTGTATGTTTTATTTTCCAAGAGCAAAATGGGTCTTCCAAAATGAAAGGAAGGCTTTTTCTTTCAGAAAACTACCATGCTTTCCTATGCTTCTGAGTGATTTGCTCTGAGTTTGAGCATCTGCATTGGTCCTTAGCCTTCCAAAATCAGTAATACACAGTTTATTGTATATTTGCCATAGCACATTTGGGTTTTTTATGCTCGTGTTAGTAAATTTTACCCCTGCTGAAAACTAAAGTAATTGACTTTTGCAGCTTGCATTTATCTTTTTCTTAAGTAATATTTATAGCACATTTTACAGTCTGTGCTTCACTGCAATCTGAAAAGAACAATTGTTCCCAGTGTTTGTAGGGTTTTTACATTTATTTGTATTAAAAAATTTTCCACAATGCACTGTTTTGTGCTGCTTTGGAGAACTCAATGGAATAGAATTTCCCTAAAAATATATCTTTCTATGTTCTGTCTGCTCCTTTATAGCTTGTTACTAGCTTGAAATGTAGTGCCATTTTATATTAGTCAATACAAAGAGAAAAAACAAATAGCATTTCAAAGCACAGAGTTCTAATTGTTCCTTTAAAATTAAACTGTAGCATGTATACAAACGTTATATAAAACACACTAGCTGAACTCTAGCTATGGTAAGGGAGAGCCATTTGAGAACAGTGATTCTCTGTTTTACAGATAGGCCACTAAGGGGCAGCAGTATCTGATTACAAATCTATGTATCATTAAAACCTAGTAGAAAATTTTACATTGACTGCAGTGTCAATGGCTTTGTGGTTTATAATTTCATAAATATATGATATACCTGGAATATTTCATTTTTCAGATTTACACTATATGTAATAATGGATGGCTTATCATCTCCGATCTGCTCATGTCATATTGCTTATAAATAGGGTCTGTAGGACTTGGAAGGCATCCATGCAAACATAAAAATAAATAAAAATGAAAATAAATAAAAATTAAAATTAAAATAAAAAGAAGGAAATCTTTATAAAATGTTTATAAACAGAGGGATATGATTAAATGACATAGAAGTATAATTCCATTTTTTTCCAAATTATATTTCAGAATATATGATATTTTGTTATGCTCATGCATAAAAATAAACAATCAAGATCGGAAAAAGGGATCAGTTTGCAGAATTCTCTGCTTACAGACATGTTCTTTCTCTTCTTATATTAACCAGAGTACCCAATATCTTGATCTTAATTGCTGTTTGTTAGAAAACTGTAACTGCTGCATGAAGACTTTCTTTGTTTTCTCAGAATTGAATGTACTGTGTACATATCCTCCTGGGATTTAATGATCACTATGAAAAGTCAGGACATATGGCACTTTATTCTTTCTGTGAGTACTGGCCTAATTTCCCCTTATTAGGAATGCCTTATCAGATTGAGATGGAGTCTAACCTCACCACTGAAAAACACCTGTAAGATAATTTGGAGTCATATTACTAATAAAAGTGCAGACAAAGATTTCCTCCCTAGAAAATTAGCATTTCCATCCGTCTCCGAATGAAATGACAGGAGGTAACTCCTCTGCATATCAGATATGCCAGAAAGAAAAAACCTATTGCTGTAAATCTGAAGAAAACCCAGGAGTCACCACTGAGATAACTGAATCAGAGATGATACGATTACATGAGATAAAAAAACATTAAACAAATGAGGATATTTTATAATACACTACATGATTTAAACTT
Organism: Burhinus bistriatus; assembly: GCA_013397275.1. Lineage (NCBI taxonomy): Eukaryota > Metazoa > Chordata > Aves > Charadriiformes > Burhinidae > Burhinus > Burhinus bistriatus. The sequence goes on from VYXH01009631.1 coordinate 73,465, forward strand.
CACCTTTTCCCAACAGAAGGTGAATCATGGAGCCCGAATATCAATGTTTTATTACTATCAAAGTTTTAGATTTCAAAAGGTGATTAAACTCAGAGGAAAGTGCTTTTGAGTAAATGTTGAAAAAATTCATTTTGTGCATCTTTTGTGTTCCTTCTCTTCCCATTTTTAAAAAGTTTTATTATTAAATCAACAAAAATAATTTAAAAAAAACACTAAAATTGAGCTACCCTTTTTCATAACATTATTTTTTTGATCTTTGAAGGCTGAACTCCCCACCCCATTTTCCCTTATTCTTGCACTAAACAGTTTCAATGGATCTATATATTTTTTGTTACATTTCCATCAGAATGTACCTATATTTTACAGACTGTATCCCTCTTCTTTGTTTTCCAGTACTGTCATGCTTTATAATGTGATTACAATTATCTTTTGGTGTTCTGGCCCAGACTGGCCTTTCATAAAACTCCTACCATGCAGTTTAAGGTCCCCAGCCATCTGCTACCCTGAGTTTTCAGAGTAAACCCCTGACATGTGGACAATGCAGGCACACAGAGGGTGGCTTTTTCCCATGCTAGAGGGGGACATCTGAAAAAGTAAGAAAAAAAGACATACCTTTCTCATCATTCAAGAAGCCCTGTGCTCCCCTAGATCATCATAGTTTTGACTGTTTCATTTCAAAATGAGAAGAATCATTGGAAGACAGACAATGTGTCAGCAGGGGCATAATCGTAGCGAATTGTAGGAAATATCTTGAAGCATCTACAATATTCACACAGGCTGTCCTCAGCTTCATTGTCTCAGCAGACTGGTATTTCCTTTTGGTAGCTAACCCTGCACAGATTATAAAAGTGAGGACAAAATGGGAAATTATTTGGCTCATAATTGTGTTTCTCTGAAAGCATCGGCCTAGAGATAGCTAAATCTTAAATCTGCTTCTTTTTTAGAGGTTAAGTTTTAGGTGCTCCTTCTTTTCTGCTTGGTGAGGGTTTGGCTGCGTGGGGCAGGGTGGTTTTTTTCCTTTTAACCAAATACATTTCATATTACATACGCACTAATTGCTGAGGAATTAGGATGTAAGAACTACTAGGAACTAGACTTATTATTTATAGTTCTAAATAGTTGCTATATCCTGTTTTTACATGCTTCTGAGTTAAATCCAGAAGGAGGCTACACTTTCACAAATATCTCATCTTTGCATTCCGTGCTCTTCTTAAGAAGCAACAATGAATTCTGACTTCTTTACTTCTTCTGTTGTATGTTGTTTATATATATTTGCAGGCTCAGCTAACTACGGAACAACTTAAGTTATATTCCAAAAAAGCAAATGCAAGGACAACAAATTATGATGAAAATTCAATAAAATGTAGTGTTTCTTAGGCACAAACATAGCACATTAGTGTTCATTTGCAGAGATAAGAATGTGGATTGGTGAAGAAATACAAAATCCAGCCACAAAATTAAGCCTGTGATTGCCCTTTTTTGCAGTTACTTATATCAGAAATAGCAACTCAGACATAATAGCTACATTAACATGAAGCTAAGGTATCATGTCTGAATATCTGTATATTAATTGTTAGGTGGAAAGAGTAATTACAGTTAGCATTTCTTCTATCCTTAAGCTTATGTGAATTAATGATAATTAAAATATATAAAAAAAACAATAGAACCTTTCTGAAATGATGTAATTACATAGTAATGGACATCAGTGGCACATACTTGTCCTTCTGAAACTTATGCCAAAGTCCTTTTCTCATGATATCACACAGGTCTCCAATTCTGTGCCCGCCTGTGCAAATTTAGTCTAGTCAATAAAATAATTTAGCCTATTAAATGACAAAGGGCGCAGTTCATATGCATTTTATTTGCTCTGTGCTTGTATAACAATGCAAAGGGGTGGAGCGATGATCCAGGAAAGACAGCGATCAGAACAAGGCTAATATCAGTGCTATCTGCTGCACGGCCTACATCAGAGCTCAAAATTTCCCAGGAAACAAACTTGAAGTAGATGATAGGTGACATGAATTCTCCTGGCAAGTTGCCTGTAAGCTGAGAATCCCTGCTTCAAAGACCACTCCCTTTTCTAAAACAATGTACATTCAGAGTTCCTGAAACTTTTCATCATCTACAAATATACTACTTGTCTGCCATCCTATCTGCAGACCTGCTTGCAGCCTGGTCACGTGCAGGGGAGCCTATGTACACCTACAAATTTTCATGCTAGAGAAGTATAGGTGTTGGGACTATGTGTCAATCTGCCAAATCTCTCTTTAATTTTGCTCATGTTTGCATAAAGTTTAGACACAGAATGCCCTGGCACATTTGACAGATAGTTATGTATCAGCAGAACAAAACGAAGATGTTAGGAACTAATGATGCAGTAGATTAAATCCTACCTCTTTCCTCAGGTTAGTTTGTGTAGTTGCTATAGCGGCCACCCAAAAAGTGGGAAAATAAATCAAAATAAAACCCGTATAAACTTCCTTTTTCCACTCACATTTTTTTCTGGCATTGGCAATTCAGGTCATATAGTCAGGATATTTCTGAGATCTCTATCAGAGTAGATTGATAAAAAGATACTTAATGTAACTACGTACATATTTTGAAGGAAATGGCACATTGTGAATACACTGTTATGTTTTCTATGCAGCTAAAATAAAAAGCAGCAAGTGCAAGAAGAGGAGTATGTGCATTTCCTTGACGCTTCAAACATTTGAATACACACACACAAAGAACATGAGCACTTGAGAAACAGGAATGAAACTGACTGTCAAGTGAGAGGGAAAATAATTAGTTGGGGTTTACATTCCAGGCAAAACAACACATAGAAAAAAAATAAATACTAAGATAGATGACAAGAAAAAGAGATTTTTTTTTCCTCCAATTCTTTCTAAAGACCCTCCATATAGAAATAAAGACAGAAGTGATTATGTGCAGAGTTGCTGAGTATTGCTGGTCTGATCCACCTTAAACTGTCAATTTGGTCTTTTTACACTTTATTCATATTTTACCATCGCAATGAAGACTAAACTGCAGTATAACTAAAGATTGGACTGACATAGATTTGGAAGCATAGTCACCAAAAGGAAAGAATTTTGGAGTACATTGCCTCTACCATCACCATACTGAATATATATA